>MU752963.1:0-25191 GCA_026770625.1 Nicotiana glauca | reverse complement strand
TTCAAGTAGCCAATTGCACCTTGGTGCAATTCTATTAAGTTAACCCAGATTCCAGGCCCAATAACGAATAATGGCCAGGATCCAAATAAAAGTATGATATAAACTATTAAAAAAACTGCTAATAAACATTTCTATTAAGGAAAAAAACAGAATTAGAAAACTTAGCGCCATTTAGGTGTACTTTTTAAAATACAATGAGATGAGCCTCGTCATGAAAACGGACAAAACGGGGCCCTCAAATAATAATTACAAATCTTTAGACCCGGAAGGATCGTTTAGCCAATTCCACGATCTCTCCCAAAGTAACGAAGAATAGACACCACTAGGCACAATCTTAATATACATTCTCATGAACGGGTGCACATTTATGTGACTCAAATCCAAATCTCGGCGAAGTCGAAATGTACTAAAGTCACAGGCATACTGGTGCGATGTGACTCGAAATACATTTTCGCAACGTCGCAATTCTTCTAAAAAATGACAAAGCGGAACACTAATAAGACATAGAAGCGATACATATGAAGAAATCAGATAAAAACAAAGACAACAGTTGAGCGACCGTGCGAGTTGCTAACACCTTCTCACGGGTTAACAGAATTCCTTATCCGGATTTCTGATTCGCGGACTATAACAGAGTCATAATTTCCTTGGTTCGGGATTAAACCGGTGACTTGGGACACCATTATTTTCCTAAGTGGCGACTCTTAAATTTAATTAAAAAAAATCCCGTTCCGACTGTCCTTTAAGTGGAAAAACTCCTTCCCTTTTGGTTATTATATCCCTTTCTCGGGGTGTAGTAAAACCAAAACAGGGCATTGTGCGAATGCATATATGATGAGGTAAAAAAAGGAGGTGTGATAGCTACTCAGGGTTATGTAGATCCTGTTATGCCGGAAGATGAGAAACGTAGATTGGAGAGGTTTGCCAGACTCCAGCCTCCTACTTTTAGTGCTGTAGAGGGCAAGTATGCCGACGGTTTCCTAGACAGATGTTAGAGGATTCTTCGCACTATGGGTATTCTAGAGACCAGCGGGGTTGCATTCATGACCTTCAAGTTTACCGGAGCTGCCTTCACTTTGTGTGAGGCATATGAGAGGCGTAGGCCTATTGGTTCGGTACCTCTAACTTGGCAGCAATTCTCCACTCTATTTCTGGAGAAGTACATTCCACAGTCCCATATGAAGGAGCTGCGCAGGCAGTTCGAGCATCTTTGAAGGGGGATATGAGAGTTACCCAGTATGAGATGAGGTTCTCGAAGTAGGCTTGACATGCCATTTGGCTGGTTGCAATAGAGAGAGAGAGAGAGGATCATAAGATTTTTTGATGGCTTGACTTACCAGCTTCGGGTTCTCATGACCAAGGAGAGGATGTCAGGTGCTACATTCAAGGAGGTTGTGGATATTGCATGAGAGATTGAGTCAGTTCATCGGTAGGAGCGGTAGGAGAGAGAGGCTAAGTGTAAGGCCCCGGAAATGTTTTTTGAGTAATTTAAGATTTTGTCGTGCCAAGGTAGGCTAAATTATTTTATTTTGTGTGCAAATGAGGATTTATGACATGATGGATATCAATTGGACATGATAAGCATATAAGTCATATTAGAAGTGAATTGGGGTCTAGGGAGAGGCCTAAGTCTAAGCCAAGTTGGAAAATTTCATATTACACGAAAGTTGTAGATGAGTGCTTGCACAAGACCTCACTTTGGACGATCATATCTCAAGTTATATATGGATTTGTTTGATTAAAATCCTATCAAATAAAATCCCTTTAGGTCTAGTTTCCAATGCAACAAACCGTTTGTCATTTGGAGGTTTATACAGAAAGTTATGACCATTTTACTGGGCATATGTCACTAGCACGTCCAGGTGCGCGATCGCGCTTGTGGACGCGCATATCGCGAAGTATTCTGATTTTGGACGTGCATATTAGTGTGGCCAGGTGCACGACAGCGCTAGTGGAAGGCTTCTAAATACCCCTAAAGAACGGAAATAAGAGAATTTGAGATATCTCTCAAGTTTAGGGCTTTCTCTACACCCTAAATCGACCAAGGCATCAAATTGCACACCTATGGTGAGTTTTTAAGTGTGTTTTCATGGAGATTTCACTTCTCAATTACTAGTTACAACATGATTTTGGTTGGATTCCATATGATTTCTTCAAAATCTCAAGAATACCCCAAAGTTGTCTTTCAAGATTTTGTCTGCAAGAGGTAATCCTACACCTTAGACTTACATATATGGAGTTATTATGGAATTATGAGTTTGAATCATGTAATACAACCTATGGTATGGTTATTGGAAGCCATAAGTTCCCAATTTAAATACGTGACCATGGTAGGGATTTAAAGATGATTATTCAATGGAATTTTGTTGGTTGGGTGTGAATGGTTGATCACACATGTGATGTTAGGAGTATAAATTATTGAAGAACAATTGTGGGATGAATTGTTGGTTAATAGTGGTAATTGGATGAACCAATACTATAGTTATGAGGTGTAGAGATTTATACCTACAAGGTGTTTGATAATATGCCTAAATGGCATAAGTTACGGAATTTGTTACTAATATTGGTCCTATTGAATGTTGTATTGTAGACTGAAATTGCTTAAGTGTATTGGAACATTGTAATATCATTAATGGGTGAATTTAGGGTATGTATGGCTAACTTTAACCTTTGTTAAGTCACCTTGTTTAGACTACGAGAAATTGGTACGTGTTATTTGTGTGAACTATTTGTGAATTTTGGTTGTTTCACGGGTGTTAAGGCAAGATGGCCTATTTCATGAATCCTTGTGATTAACATGCCTTGAATGTTGTCGGTTAAGTTTTCCCAATATAATGGTGTAAGTAATTGGCAATAAACCAAATGTGATTTTGAGAGTGTTATGTGGTAAGAGCTGAGAAACAAATGATGGGAAGAAATCGTAAATGATGCAATTGGAACAACTGTGGTAACAACATTTTTGGCTTGTTGTGGGTAATTATTGTGGTGACTTAACTTGCATATAAGTTGTTGAATATTATGGAAATGGTATTGATGGCTATAGATATTCTTGTGAATCGTTGTGGTTGCTCTTTCAGAATTATTGTTGTTGTTCTATGTGAATTATTGTTGTTGTTGTGCTGTTTGTGAATTGTGACTTGTTCGGTGGGATCGGGTTGCACGCCGCAACATGAAGTAATAAGGTGTGGGTTGTTGTGATAAGGGCGGCCGAGGTAATATGAGTGGAAAAGGGATCGAAATCACTATTGAAATGAAATTATGAAAATGATTGTGAAATCATTGATGTGAAAATATCGAAGGGGAAAAAGGAGAGATTGTAAACTTGTTTGGCTTGATTGTACCTTTCATGTATATTTTATTGTTGATTCTATTACTGATCGTTACTTGTGTATGGTTTGAGTTTACTTAGGGTAATGTTTGTTCATATATACCAGTACAATTCAAATGTACTGACGTCCCTTTTGTTGGGGCGTTAAATTCGTATTATGATTGTACGTTATTCTGTAGGAGGTACTCCAGTCCACCGGTAGTAGCACTCCTTCACTCTCCATCAGCTGTATTGGTGAGCCCCTTTCTTTTCGGGGACCTGCGTGGCTCAAGCCACTTTTATTTGGAGTCTCATTTTGGTTTTTATCTAAGGTATAGCCGGGGCCTTGTTACCTGCAAGTATGGTATCACTCTTTTGTATCCCTAGAGGCTCCGTGGACAAGAAATGTTGGTTGAGAACTTATGTAAACATGTATTTCGTACGTTGGGCGATGTAAGTTGTAATTCACTCTAAGTAACCATGTATGTTATGTATGTTTTGTAAAAAGGTGTTGAATTATAATTGGTTGTTTCATTTGATCAATGAGTAATGAGAATACGGGGTAATACGTGGGATAGGAAAGGCACCCAGGTCCGTTTGGCTGGGGCTACCCGGTCAAGCACAGGTCGCGTCCGTTGATTTTGGGGCGTGACACTAAGAGTCCTCGAGGACATGGTAGTTTTGGGAGTTCTCCTTCGAGGGGCCAGTTTCAGCATGGAAGAGGTCGGCAGTTCTATCATGCTCAGTCATCTCGCCTAGGTTATCATGGTGCATCATCATGCCATAGTTCTAATGGTTCTCAGCAGGGCCATTTTTCACTTAGTGAACTTTCAGCCTAGGGTTCATCCCGGTCTCCATCGGTTCAGGATTCTTCTATGCCAGGGCCATCTGCTAGTCCTACTGGTGCTAGGGATTCCCATCGATCACCGTCTCCAGCACCCGGGAGCTGTTATGAGTGTGGAAAGATGGGCCACTTATGAAGGTAGTGCCATCTTCGTTCTCAGCAGAGGGGTCGATTATCAGCCTTAGCCCCAGCCATTTCACCACATACCCAGCTAGCTAGGGGTGGGGGACAGTCATCTAGGGGTCACCCTAGAGGGGGAGGTCGATCCGGAGGTGGTGAGGCTTGCTTTTATGCACTTCCAATTAGGCCCGATGTGATTGCTTCAGATGCAATGATTATAGTTATTATCTCTCTGCCGTAGGGATGCTTCTGTGTTATTTGAACCTGGCTCTACTTTCTCTTACGTGTCATCTTACTTTTCCCATTATCTAGATATGCCCTACGAGTCCCTTATTTCTTATGTTCATGTTTCTATGCCGGTGGGCGATACTGTTGTGGTAGACCATGTGTATCAGTCGTGTGTTATGTATATTGGGGATCTGGAGACCCGAGTGGATCTATTGTTATTATATATGGTGGACTTCGATGTTATTCTAGGCCTGTATTAGTTATCTCCATGTCGGGCTATTCTGGACTGTCATGCCAAGATAGTGACTTTGGCTATGCCTAGTGTGCCACAGATTGAGTGGCGAGGTTCGATCGATTATGTTCCCAGCAGAGTGATTTCTTTCTTAATGGCCCAACGTATTGTTGGGAAAGGTTATCTTTCATATCTAGCCTTTGTGAGGGATGTCGGTGCAGAGACTCCCAGTATTGATTATGTTCCAGCTGTGAGGGATTTTCCCGACGTATTTCCTACAGACCTGCCGGGTATGCCACCGGACAGGCATATAGATTTTTGTATTAACCTGGTGCCGGGCACTCAGCCCATTTTAGTTCCACCATATCGTATGACACCAGCGGAGCTGAAGGAGTTAAAGGAGCAGCTTTAGGAACTCCTGGATAAAGGTTTCATTCGTCCTAGTATGTCACCTTGGGGTGCGCCAGTTCTCTTTGTGAAGAAGAAGGATGGCACGATGAGAATGTACATTGACTACAGGATATTGAACAAAGTGACAATCAATAATAAGTATCCTTTGCCTCGTATCGATGATTTGTTCGACTAGCTTCAGGGAGCAAGAGTATTCTCTAAGATTGATCTCCGCTTAGGTTATCACCAATTGAAAATCAGAGACTTAGACATTCTTAAGACAACTTTTAGGACCAGATATGGTAATTATGAGTTCTTGGTGATGTCTTTCGGGCTAACCAATGGCCCAGCAGCGTTCCTGTATTTGATGACCAGTTTGTTCTGGCCGTATCTCGACTCGTTTGTCATAGTCTTCATTGATGATATTTTGGTATACTCGCGTAGTCAGGAGGAGCACGCAGAGCATTTGAGAGTGGAGTTGGAGAGATTGAGAGAGGAGAAGTTTTATGCAAATTTCACCAAATGTGAGTTTTGGATCAGTTTAGTGGCTTTCTTGGGACACGTGGTGTCCAGAGAGGGTAGTCAGGTTGAACCGAAGATGATAGAGGCGGTTTAGAGTTGGCCTAGACCGTCCTCAGCTATAGAGATTCACAAGTTTCTCGGCTTGGCAGGTTATTATTGTCGCGTTGTATAGGGATTCTCGTTTATTGCATCGCCCTTGACCAAATTGACTCAGAAAGGTGTTTCATTTCAGTGGTCTGATGAGTGTGAGGAGAGCTTCCAGAAGCTCAAGACTACCTTGGCCACATCCCCAGTGTCAGTATTACCATCAGCTTCAGGTTCTTATACCGAATATTATGATGCTTCGAGAGTTGGTATTGGATATGTTCTGATGCAGCAGGGTAGAGTTATTGCTTATCCTTCTCGCCAGTTGAAGCCTCATGAGAATAACTACCATGTTCACAATTTAGAGTTGGCTACCATTGTTCACGCATTGAAGATTTGGAGGCATTATTTGTATGTTATGTCTTGTGAGATGTATACTGATCATCATAGCCTCCAGCATTTGTTCAAGCAGGAGGATCTAAATTTGAGGCAGCGGAGGTGGTTGGAGTTACATAAGGATTATGACATTACTATCTTGTATCACCCGGGGAAGGCCAATATAGTAGCTGATGCTTTGAGCCGATAGACGGTGGGTATGGGGAGTTTGGCACATATCCGAGTTGGGGAGAGACCTCTTGCATTAGATGTTCAGGCTTTGTCCAATTGATTCATGAGGTTGGATATTTTGGAGCCCATTAGGTTATTGGCTTATGTGGTTTCTTGGTCTTCCTTATATAAGCGCATCAAAGAGTGCCAGTATGATGATCCATATTTGCTTGTCCTTAAGGACAGAGTTCAGCATGACGATGCCAAGGATGTGACTATCGGAGATGATGGGGTGTTGAGGATGCAGGGCCGGATATGTGTGCCCAATGTAGATATTATTCGGGAGTTGATTATGGAGAAGGCCTATAGCTAGCGATATTCCATTCATTTGGGAGTCGCGAAGATGTAGTAGGATCTAAGACACCATTATTGGTGGATAAGAATAAATAAAGACAATGTGGGATTTGTTGCTCGGTATCTCAACTGTCAGTAGGTGAAATATGAGCATCAGATACCGCGTGGCTTACTTCAGCAGATGAATATTCCAGAGTGGAAGTGGGAGCAGATCACTATGAACTTTGTGGTTGGACTTCCACGGACTTTGAAGAAGTTCAATGCCATTTGGTGATTGTGGATCGGCTGACCAAGTCCGTGCACTTCATTTCTATTTGTACTACTTATTCCTCTGACCGGTTAGTAGAGATATATATCCGGGAGATTCTTCGGTTGCATGGTGTCCCAGTTTCCATCATTTCAAATCGGGGGACTTAACTAACTTCACAGTTTTGGGGGTCTTTACAACGAGAGTTGGGTACTCATGTTGAGTTGAGCACAGCTTTTCACCTCAAATGGACGGGCAGTCCGAGCGCAATATTCAGATATTGGAGGATATGTTACGCTCTTATGTCATTGATTTCGGAGGGTCATGGGATCAGTTTCTACCACTCGTAGAGTTTGCTTATAATAACAACTACCAATCGAGTATTGAGATGGCTCCATATGAGGCCTTGTATAGGAGACAGTGTATCTCCAGTTGGTTGGTTTGAGCTGGGAGAGTCTAGGCCATTGGATACAGATTTGGTGCAAGATGCTTTAGACAAGGTAAAGGTAATTCAGGAAAGACTTTGTACAGCGCAGTCGAGACAAAAGAGCTACGCTGACAGGAAGGTTCGTGATGTGTCCTACATGGTTGGTGAGAAGGTTTTGTTGAAGGTTTCACCTAAGAAGGGTGTTATGAGGTTTGGAAAGAAGGGTAAATTGAGACCACGGTTCATTGGACCTTTTGTGGTACTTCGGAGGATTGGGGAGTTGGCTTAGGAGCTTGCTTTGCCACCCAGCCAGTCAGGTGTGCACCCAGTATTTTATGTTTCTATGCTCCGAACGTATGTTGGGGAGCTGTCTCATGTTCTGGACTTTAGCATGGTTCACTTGGAGGGTGATTTGACTTATGATGTGGAGCCAGCAGCTATTTAGGAACGTTGGGTTTGAAAGTTGAGATCAAAAGAAATAACTTCGGTGAAATTGCAGTTGAGAGGTCGGCCCATGGAGGAGGCTACCTAGGAGACCGAGCAGGAAATGCGGTGCAGATATCCTCACCTATTTGAGGCCCAAGGTACGTTTCTTGACTCGTTTGAGGATGAACATTTATTTAAGAGGGGAGGATGTGACGACCCGGCCGGTCGTCTCATGAGTTACTGCTTTATTTTCCCTATTTTTGCTTCTAATTGCTTTAATTATTAGTTTTGTATGTGATCATATGGGTACCTGCGCTCGCTGTGGGTGTGCAGACTCTGGAGGAGCCCCTTACGGCCTGAGCGCTATATCAACATGAGGCCTGAAAGCCTTCTCACATCGCTTATGAGGCCTGAAAGCCTCCTCACATAACTCACAAGGCCTGAAAGCCTCCTCACGTCACTCAAGCCACCTCATGGCATATAAATGTATCTCAGGCCCTTGACCTCATATCACTCAGGATATCCTCACATATGGCCCCCGGCCTCACTCAGTCCAGAAAACATCATAAGCCCTTCGAGCATCAGTAAAATAGTAGTGCTCAGCCCAAACAACAGTGGAAAAATCATTTAATTCACAATAATTCAATTAAAAGTGGCTGAGTTTTTAAAATAGTAATAATCGATAGGATTGAGTTCAAGTAATATATCAAAATAGTGAGGAAACCGTGATAAAAGTCCACGAAGGATCAAATTGTCGGCATGAAGCCCAAAATATGGCAATAAGCTCTAATCATGTTGATAACAAACATATCTCAGTCAAATACGCGGTAAAAACATCAATCGGGACGGGCCAAGTCAAAATCCCCAATAGTAAATAACCTCGCGCTCTTCATTAAGTGTGTGTTTCACCTCAATATAGCACTACGTTGTGCAAATTCGGGGTTTCAAAACCTTAGGATATAATTTACTATCATTGATCACCTCAAGCCGGCCAAAATTCTATATCGCTATGCCCTTGCCTAGCAAATTGCCCTCCTCGCATGTCAAATCTGACATAAACCACAACGAATACGTCACAATAGGCTAAGGGAATATAACCCACTCGAAAAGAATCAAAAAATATCGAAATTCGCAAAACCCGAGCCCCGGGCCCACTTCTCAAATTTTAGAAAATTTTACATCAATGGATTACTTATCTCGCCACGAGTCTATACATATCAAGAACTCCCAAATCCGAGCTCAAATGACCCATCAAAACTCCCATCAAAACCCAATTTGAAGTACCAAAACTCAAGCCATAGTTCTTCCCCCTTTAGATAAATTTTCATGAATTTCTAGGTTGATTCTACAATTAAATCATGTTTTTAGGTCAGAGAACTCACCTCCAATCAATCCCAGTCGAAATCCCCTTCAATCCCCGTCCAAAAGCTCTTAAGGATGCTCAACAATGGTGATTAATTTAGTCTCGCGGAGGAAATGTTATTAAAAACCATTCTTCCCAGGTGACTTTTCTTCTATGCAAACGCGAGGGGCTTCTCGCGTTCGCGATGATCAAAATTTCCATTGCCCAAAAATTCCCTTTGCGAACGCAGCCCCCAACCTGCGAACGCAAAGCTTCCTCAGACTCCACTACGCAATCGCGGACCTCTTGGTCGCGAACACAAAGAATAAAAGAAACAGGACCCCCAGGTCCTTCTACGCGAATTCGTGATCCCAAACCCGAACGCGAAGCTCAAGGAATTCCCTCTCCGCGAATGTGATGCCCTTTACGCGAACGCGAAGAGTAAACCTCCTGCTCTTCCAATTTCCTCTAAGTGATCGCGACACCCCCTCGCAATCGCAATGACCAAATCTCTAAAACACTTCAGCTGGAAAACCTGCAACTTTCAAATGCTAGAATTGGTCTGTTTGACCATCCGAAATCACTCAGAGGCCCCCGAGACCTCAACCAAAAGTGCCAACCCATCCTAAAATGTTATTTAAACTTTCTCCAATCATCAAAACACCTCAACCAACACCAAAACCATCAAATTACATCGGATTCAAGCCTAAGTTCTTCTAAAACTTCCGAAACACGCATTCGATCAAAAACCTAACCAAATCACCTCCGAATGACCTAAAATTTTGCACACACATCCCAAATCACCTAAATAAACTACAACAACTATCCGAATTCCATTCCGACCATTGGATTAAAATCTCACCTATCAACCAGAATTCGCCAAAATAATAACTTTGCCAATTCAAGCCTAATTTTACACCGAACCTCCAAAATCAATTTTGATCACACTCCTAAGTCACAAATCATCCCCCGGAGCTAACCGAATCACAAAAAATCACATACGAGCCCTCTAACTCATAAGTCAACATCCTATTGACTTTTCCAAACCAAACCTTCCTTAAAGAGACTAAGTGTCTCATTTCATACCAAAACCTCCTCGAACCAACTCTATCACATAAGATACGGATAATGAAGCATGAAGAAGCTAAAAATGGGGAAAACGAAGCGGTAACTCACATGACGATAGGTCAGGTCGTCACATCCTCCCCAACTAATACAAACGCTCGTCCTCGAGTGGGTCAAGAAACATACCTAAAGCCTGGAACAGGTGAGGATATCTGTTCCGCATCTCCCACTCGGTCTCCTAAGTAGCCTCCTTCACGAGCCGACCTCTACACCGCACTTTCACCAAAGCTATATCCTTTGATCTCAACTTTCGAACCTGACGACCCAAAATAGCCATCGGCTCCATATCATAGGTCAAATCATCATCCAACCGAACCGTACTGAAGTCCAATACATGGGACGGGTCCCCAGCATACTTCCGGAGTATAGAAACATGAAATACCGGATGCACACCACCTCCCCAATCCTCTTAAGTACCTCAAAAGGCCCAATAAACTGCGTACTCAACTTCCCCTTCTTTCCAAACCGCATAACACCCTTCATGGGCGAAACCCTCAGCAAGACCTTCTCACCAACCATATAAGACACACCTCGAACCTTTCGGTCCGCATAACTCTCCTGATGCTAATGTGATGTACGAAGCCTCTCCTGAATCAGCTTCACATTCTCTAAGGCACCCTGAACTAATTCTGTCCCCAATAGCCTAGCCTCGCCGGGCTCGAACCAACCAACTGGAGATCTACAGCGCCTCCTATACAACGCCTCATACGTAGCCATCTAAATGCTCGACTGATGATTGTTATTGTAGGCAAACTCTGCAAGCTAGAAAAACCTCATCCCAAGAACCTCCAAAATCAATAACGCAGGCACACAACATGTCCTCCAATATCTGAATAGTACGTTCAGACTGCCCGTCCTTCTGAAGACGAAATGATGTGCTCAACTTTACCTGCATACCCAACTCTCGCTAAAATGTCCTCCAGAACTGAGAAGTAAACTGAGTACCTCTATCTGAGATGATAGACACTGGAACACCATGCAATCGAACAATCTCCCGGATAAAGATCCCTACCAGCCGCTCCGAAGAATAGGTAGTACTTACCGAAATGAAGTGCGCGGACTTGGTCAGCCAACCCACAATCACCCAAATAGAATCAAACTTCTTTAAAGTCCAAAGAAGACCACTTAAAAAATCCATAGTGATCCTCTCCCACTTCCACTCGGAGACGCTACCCAGTCTCTGATGCTCATATTTCACCTGCTGATAGTTGAGACACCGAGCCACAAATCCTATAATGTCTTTCTTCATTCTTCTTCACCAATAATGCTGCCCCAAATCCTGATACATCATCACGGCACCCGGATGAATGGAATACCACGAGCTATGGGCCTCCTCCAATATCGACTCTCGAAGCCCATCCGCATTTTGCATACAAATCCGGCCCTGCATCCTCAACACACCATCCTCACAAATGGTCACGTCTCTAGCATCATCATACTAGACCCTGTTCTTAAGGACAAGCTAATGCGGATCATCATACTGGCGCTCTCTGATGCGATCATATAAGGAAGACTAAGAAACCACACAAGCCAACACCCGACTAGGCTCCGAAATATCTAGTCTCATCAACCGATTTTCCCAGGCCTGAACATCAACTGCAAAAGGCCTCTCCCCAACTGGAATATATGCCAAACTCCCAATACTAACTACCTTTAGGCTCAAAGCATCGGCCACTACATTGGCCTTCCCCGGGTGATACAGAATGGTAATATCATAATCCATAAGTAACTCTAGCCACCTCCGTTGCCTCAAATTAAGATCCTTTTGCTTGAATAAATGTTGAAGACTACGATGATTGGTGAATACCTCACAAGATACACCATACAAGTAGTGCCTCCAAATCTTCAAGGCATGAGCTATAACAGCCAACTCCAAATCATGAACATGGTAGTTCTTCTCGTGGGGCTTCAACTGACGAGAAGCATAAGCAATAACTCTACCCTCCTGCATCAATACACATCTAATCACAACTCTCAAATCATCACAATATATAGTATAAGAACCTAAAGTTGATTGAAAAACCAATACTAGAGCTGTGGTCAAAGCTATCTTGAGCTTCTGAAAGCTCTCCTCTCACTCGTCCGACCATACGAATGGAGAACTCTTCTGAGTCAACTTGGTCAAGGGTGATGCAATAGAGGAAAATCCCAGGACAAACCGACAATAATAACCTACCAAACCAAGGAAACTACGAATCTCTCTAGCTGAGGTCGATCTAGGCCAACTTTGAACCGCCTCTATCTTCTTTGGGTCGACCTGAATACCCTTGCTGGACATCACGTGCCCCAAGAAAGCCACTAAACTAAGCCAGAACTCACACTTGGAGAACTATGCATAAAGTTATCCTCCCTCAATCTCTGCAATACAACTCACAAATGATATGCGTGCTCCTCCTGACTACGCGAGTACACCAGAATATCATCAATAAAAACAATAACGAACGAATCCAGATAAGGCTGAAATACATTGTTCAACAAACGGATGAACGCTGCTGGGGCATTGGTTAGCCCAAAAGACAGAACACGAAACTCATAGTGCCCATATCAAGTCCTGAAAGAAATCTTAATAATATCTAAATCCCCGATCTTCAACTGATGATAGCCCGAACGGAAATCAATCTTGGAGAACACCCTCGCTCCCTGAAGCTGATCAAACAAATCATCGATGCGAGGCAGGGGATACTTGTTCTTCACTGTTACTTTGTTCAATTGCCTGTAGTCAATGCACATTCTCATGGTTCCATCCTTCTTCTTTAAAAATAGAACCGATGCACCCCACAATGACATACTAGGCCAAATGAATCCCTTATTTAGGAGTTCCTGAAGCTGATCATTCAATTCTTTCAACTCCACTGGTACCATACGATATGGCGGAATGGAAATGGGCTGAGTGCCCGACACCAAGTCAATACCAAAATCAATGTCCCTATCCGGGGGCATGGCTTGCAGGTCTGTAGGAAATATATCGGGAAACTCCCACACAATTGGAACAGAATCAATGCTAGGAGTCTCAGCTCCAACATCCCTCACAAATGCCAAATATGAAAGGCAACCCTTCCCAACCATATGCTGGGCCTTTAAGAACGAAATAACCCTGCTAGGAACATAATCATTTACACCACACCACTCGATCCTCGATACACCCGGTATAGACAAAGTGACTGCCTTAGCATGACACAGAGATAACTAGTCCATGCCCAAAATAACATCAAAATCCACCATGCCCAATAGCAATAGATCAACTCGAGTCTCCAGACCCCTAATAGTCACCAAATATGACTGATACACATGGTCTACAATAATAGTATCGCCCATCGGGGTAGATACATGAACAGGTAAAGCAAGAAACCCTCGTGATGTACCCAAATGATAAGCAAAACATGAGGACACATAAGAATAAGTGGAACCGCGATCAACTAATACTGAGGCATCCCTGTGGTAGACTGAAATAATACCTGTAATGATAGAATCTGAAGCAATGGAATCTGTCCGGCCCTAAAGAGCATAAAAATGAGCCTGACCACCACCTGATCGACCTCCACCTCTGGGGCGACCCCTGGCTTCCTGACCGTCATCCCTAGCTGGTGGGGCGGGTGTTGAAGAAACTGGACCAGAAGACGAGGGCTCACCCCTCTGTTAAGATGATCTAGCAGCACGACGAGGACACTGTCTCCATATATGCCCGAACTCTCCACACTCATAACAACTCCCAGGTGCTGGAGAATGGGACTGAAGGCAACCCCTCGTTCCAGAATGACTAGCTGATGCACTCAGCCTAGAAAAACCCTGAACAGAAGGGGCACGAGATGAACTCTATGCTGAAGAGCGCTGAGTGAAGGCTGACCCTACTGAAGACCATTATAACCATGACCCGAAGATGCACCACGATACTCGGGACGAGTCGACTGAGCGGGCCTAAAAGAACGACCCCTACCATGCTAGAAGTGGCCCCTCGAAGGAGCGCCATTGAAACTACCAGAACCTCGAGGCCACTTTGCCTTCCCCTCCTCTCGATCGTGACGGTGAACCGCCTCAATCTCTCTAGCTATATCAACCACCTCCTCGAATGAAGCACCCAATACTCTCTCTCTAGTCATAAGAACATGGAGATGGTAGTTAAGGCCATCAACAAATCTCTTGATTCGCTCATGATCTGACGGAACCATCCAGACGACATGACGATCCATCTCTGAAAACCTCATCTCATACTGAGACACAGTCATATCTCCCTATCATAGCCACTCAAACTACCTTCGCAGCTCCTCTCTGTGGGACTGCGGTACATACTTCTCCAAGAAGAGAATGGAGAACTCCTGCCAAGTCAAAAGTGCTGCACCAGCCGGCCTACGCCTCCCACAAAGTGAAGGCAGCCCTAGTGAACTGAAAGGTGGCAAATGCCACACCATTAGACTCTAGAATCCCTGCTGTATGGAGCATCCGCTGACACCTATCAAGAAAACCCTGGGCATCCTCGCCCTCAGCACCACTGAATGTCGGAGGATGGAGTCTACCAAACCTCTCGTGGTGACGCTGCTCATCCTCAGGCATACCTGGAATCTGAACTCCTGCAATGGTGGAACTGGATGAGCTGAAGGTGCCTCTGGAGTCTGTAATCCCTGCTCTACCTGCTCAGGTGTGCGAGCAGCGGGGGTCTGATTGCCTCCCATAGCCTGCAAAGTAGCTGCTGCTGCGGTGGCTAAAATTGCCTGAGCCAAGCCAGTGCAAACTGTCAAAATTTGAGCCAAAGTCTCCTGAAGACCCGAAATAATGATGGGCACAGCTGGTACCTGAATTTTGCTGCTAGAGCCTGATCTTGAGTTGGGGCAACTGGAAGATCCACAGGTGCTGCCCCTGCTACTCTGCCTCTGCCACGACCACGACCGCATCCACGGCCTCTGGTGGCCTCAGTGGGTGGTAGTGGTGGGCGTCCATCATGTCTGGTAGCTCGTGTCCTCACCATCTGTCAGAGGATAGAATAAAGAGAAATTTAGTACTAAGATAAACAAGTTCGTACGACAAGAATTTCAAGAATGTGATGTTTTCCTAAATGTTCTGCAGCCTCCCGAGCATAAGTATAGATGTCTCCATACCGATTCGCGAGACTTTACTAAACTAGCTCATGACTCACGAGACCTAGTAACCTAGGCTCTGATACCAACTTGTCACGACCCTATTCCTAAACCCGATCGTGATGGCACCTCTCGTGAAGACAAGGCCAACTAGAACAATGCAAACACCTCTTTTAAAGAAATTAATTAACATTAACAATTCTAACGCATGCTTAATATAGCCAATAATATGGAACAACAATAATAACAAGGGAAACGATCCTGACACAGCCCAACCCGGGGTGTCACAAGTCATGAGCTACTACTGAGTTTGCTATAAGTCTACAAAGTGTAATATCTGATACAATAGTCTCAAGAGAATACAAATGACATAAGCTAGGGGAGACAAGGGGCTGCAGACGTCAACAGCTACCTCGTAACTCCAACTCGCTGCCTAGTCTGGAAGGAATTAGTGCTCAGGTGCGGACTTTGCTATGCCTGAATCTGCACACATGGTGCAGGGAGTAATGTGAGTACTCTGACCCAGTGAGTAATAATAATAAATAATAACCGAAGGCATGAAAACACATAAGTGCACAAGGCAATTCTATAACAGGCAGTAAATCACTTAAAGCGGTAAAATGATAAAGAGTCAAATGAAATCTCCTTTTAAAAATTGGTAAATCAGGTAAAACGACAAGTAAATAGTAAGTAGAAATCTACCCCTGAGGCCCAGTATCAATCGCTTAGTATAGTATCAGCCCCTCAATCTTAGTATCAGTCACTCAGCATAGCATCATCCCCTTGGGCTCACTCCTAGATCATATGGGTACTCGCGTTCACTGTGGGTGTGCAAACTCCGGAGGGGCCCCTTACAGCCCAAGCACTATATCAACATAAGGCCTAAAAGCCTACTCACATCGCTCATAACGCCTGGAAGCCACCTCACATCACTCACAAAGCCTGAAAGCCTCCTCACGTCACTCAAGCCGCCTCGTGGCATATAAATGTATCTCAGGCCCTCGGCCTTATATCACTCAGCATATCCTCACATATGGCCCTCGACCTCACTCAGTCCAGAAAACATCATAAGCCCCTCGGGCATCAATAAAATAGTAGTGCTCAGCCTAAACAACAGTAGAAACATAATTTAAGTCTCAAAAATTAAATTAAAAGTGGTTGAGTTTGTAAAACAGTAATAATCGATAGGATTGAGTTCAAGTAATATATCAAAATAGTGAGGAAACCGTGATAAAAGTCCTTGAAGGATCAAATAGTCGGCATAAAGCCCAAAATGTGGCAATAAGCCCAAATCATATTGATAAAAAACATATCTCAGTCAAATACGTGGTAAACACATCAATCGGGACGGACCAATCCACAGTCCCCAATAGTAAATAACCCCGTGCTCGTCATTAAGCATGTGTTTCACCTCAATATAGCACAACGTTGTGCAAATTTGGGGTTTCAAACCCTCATGATATCATTTACTATCATTACTCACCTAAAGCCGGCCAAAATCCTAGCTCGCTATACCCTTGCCTTGCAAATCGGCCTCCACGCATGTTGAATATGACAGAAACCACAACGAATACGTCACAATAGGCTAAGGGAATATAACCCAATCGAAAAGAATCGAAATTCACGAAATTCGCAAAACTCAAGCCCTGAGCCCACTTCTCGAATTTCAAAACATTTTACATCAATGGATTCCTTATCTCGCCACGAGTCTATACATATCAAGAACTCCCAAATCCGAGCTCAAATGACCCATCAAAACCCAATTTGAAGTACCAAAACTCAAGCCCTAGTTCTTCCCCTTTTTTGATAAATTTTCTTGAATTTCTTGGTTGCTTCTACAATTAAATCATGTTTTCAGGTCATAGAACTCACCTCCAATCAATCCAAGTCGAAAACCCCTTCAATCCCTGTCCAAAAGCTCTCAAGGATGCTCAACAATGGTGAAAATTAACCTATACTCGCGGAGAAAAATGTTATTAAAAACCATTCTGCCCAGGTGACTTTTCTTCTATGCGAACGCGAGGGTTCTCTCGCGTTCGTGATGCTCAAAATTTCCATTGCCCAAAAATGACCTTCGCAAACACAGCCCCCAACCCGCAAACACGAAGCTTCCACAGACTCCACTACGCGATCAAGGACCTCTTGATCGTGAACGCGAAGAATAAAACAAACGGGACCCCCAAGTCCTTCTACACGAACGTGTGATCCCAAACGCGAACGCGAAGCTCAAGCAAGTCCCTCTCCACGAACGCGATGCCCTTTACACAAACGCAAAGAGTAAACCTCCTAACCTTGCAATTTCCTCTACGTAATCGCGACACCCCATCGCGATCGCGATGACCAAATCTCTGCAACTCATCAGCTGGAAAACCTGCAACTTCCAAATGCTAGAATTGGTCCCTTTGACCATCCGAAATCACTCCGAGGCCCCCGGGAACACTATCAAAAGTGCTAACCCATCCTAAAACATTATTCAAACTTGCTCCAATCATCAAAACACTTCAACCAATATCAAAACCATCAAATTACATCGAATTCAAGCCTAAGTTCTTCTTAAACTTCCGAAACATGCATTCGATCAAAAACCTTACCAAATCACCTCCGAATGACCTAAAATTTTTCACACACATCCCAAATCACCTAATGAAGCTACAACAACTCTCAGCGTTCCATTTTGACCCTCAGATAAAAATCTCACCTATCAACCAGAATTCGCCAAAATATTAACTTCGCCAATTCAAGCCTAATTCTACACCGCACCTCCAAAATCAATTCCGATCATGCTCCTATGTCACAAATCATCCCCTGGAGCTAATCGAATCACCAAAAACCATATCTGAGCGCTCTAACTCATAAGTCAACATCCTACTGACTTTTCCAAACCAAAGCTATCTTAAAGAGACTAAGTGTCTCATTTCCTACCAAAACCTCATCGAACCAACTCGATCACATAAGATACGGATAATGAAGCATAAAGAAGCCAAAAACAAGGAAAACAAAGTGGTAATTCATGTGACGATGGGTCAAGTCGTCACAACAGCATTGGGGATTGTGACTTAGTCCATCTCGAATGACTATTTTACTGCGTATTTGATAGTTAATTGTTTCATATTATTATATTTTGGGCTAAAATCCATATGTGGGCTTCGTGCCAGCTGTTTGAACTCTTAGGGGATTTTAAATGATATTTTCCTCACTATTTGATTTCATATTATTGCTCAGTCATGCTGTATTTTCACTATTTTCAAAACTAAGCTATATTATTCTATTTTATACATTAAATGATATTTTAAAGATATTTTGAGATGAGCTTCATGTTTTACTGATGCCCGAGGGGCTTATGAAATTTTGATTGAGTAAGGCCGAGGGTCTGTGTTGTGAGGATACATTTGGGACGGGCTGCACACCGCAGCAATGATACATTGATTATGATAATGAGGCCGAGGGCTTGATATTGTATGCCACAAGGTGGCTTGAGATTTGATATGAAGCCTAGAGCATGTTTATGATGCCACGAGATAGCTTGATATTGTGCTTCGGCCGTAAAGGGCCCCTCCCGGAGTCTATACACCCCCACTGAGCGCGGGTACCTGCTGTGATATGAGACATAGCCCGAGGGGCTGGTATTGCTATATGATATTGCCCGTGGGGCTGATTCTACTGCTACTATGCCTGAGGGGCAGTTATTATGTGTTTACCTTTTTATTTGTCTTTCTTGCATATTGTTTAATTGTTTAAAGGGTGTTTGTGAGATTTCTCTACTTAATTATATTTACTGATTTTGCTATGCCTCTTTTAGCTTTATGTTGTGCCTTACATGGTTTTCTATTGCTCATTCTTCATTTATTTTTATTACTCACTGAGTTGGACTACTCACTTTACTCCCTGTACCTCTGTGTGCAGATTGGAGCACTATAGGTCCTACTCCTGAGGGTTGATAGTTCCAGCAGGTCTTCGAAGATTTACTAGGTAGCTTCTTCGCGATTCGCAGCCCAGTGCATTCTCCCTCTAGCTTAGTTCTCTTTTATTCAGCTATTTAGTAGTGGATTAGACTTCAGACTTCTAGTATTGTTTTAGAGGCTCATGACTAGTGACACCCCGATGTCGGGTTGTGTTGGTTTATTTTTATTCCGTAACTTATACTGTTATTTTAGAATTTTATTTCTATTAAAGACTTTGTATTTATTATTTTAACTACTTAAAGTAAATTGGAAGTGTGTCGGTAGGCCTTGTCTTCATGAGAGGCTCCATCACGTCCGGGTTTGGGTTTAGGATCGTGACACAAAAGAATAAAGGTGAAAGTGACTCACAAGTGGAATATTCAAGAGTATTGGAAAGTTTGATGTATATCATGAATTGTACGAGACCAGATATAGCATGTGATATTAGCAAACTAAGTCGGTTTACAAGTAATCCCAATCAAATACATTTGATGGCAAAAAAATGAGTTTTGGGGTATCTGAAACATACCAAAAATTATGCTTTGCATTATAAAAAATATGCCTCCGTGATCGAGGGATATAGTGATGAAAATTGGATCACCGAATCATCTGAAATTAAATCCATGAGTGGATATGTTTTCATTATTGGAGGTGGAGCTGTGTCTTGGAAATCATCCAAACAAATTTGCATCGCAAGTTCTACAATTAAATCTGAATTCATAGCTTTAGATAAGGCAGGTGAAGAAGTTGAATGGCACCAAAATTTCTTGGTAGATACTCTACTTTGGACCAAACATTTGGCACCTATTTGTATACATTGTCATAGTCAAGCGGCAATAGGCAGGGCAGGGAGCATTATGTATAACGGAAAATCTCGTCATATATGATGGATACACAATACCATTAGACAACTACTCTCTAGTGGCATTATCACGATTGACTACGTAAAGTCAAAAGATAATGTGTCGGATCCACTTACAAAAGGCCTATCTAGAGAGGCCATTTGAAAGATCATTATATGGAATGGGTTTAAGGCCTAGGACAAGTCATAATGGCGGTAACTCTACCTAGCAGACTGGAGACCCCAAGAGCTAGAATCAAAGAGATCAAATAAAGTTATGAATGAATTCTCTAAGCACTCATAAAACTAGGCATTGTTCATGGTTGAAACAAACATAACTGTGATAATCATTGACGGTTAAGGGTTGATTGTGTGACTTATGTGTCATGCCCAACACTAGTGTCTACGGAGCCTCTATGGATACAACAGATAATCATAACTATGCTAGCAACAAGGCCCCGACTATACCTCAAAAGTGGAAACCTGTAATAACAAAAGATACACCATATAGCCCCTTGAAAGAAAAATGGGCTCACCAAGTCTTCGGGTAGAAAAATCTCCGCTACACATTATCGGCACTATCCGCTATGGAGCCACCTATATTCGTTGAAAAATGTAGCGCCCCCGGTAAAAGGGACATTAGTACCATGGAATAGTACTAGTATGTATAACTAAACAACATTGTATTTCAAAGAACTATCAAACAGGTACAAGTAAATAACATGGGTATATCAAAGATATAATTCATATAACCTTTCATACAATTTCAAAAACTTAGATTAGTGCATTTCCGTCACATGTTCACCACTTTTCTCAATACCACCGCCATCTTGAGCAGAGTCCGGTCATGACCCGACCGGCTAGGTCACCTCATTAGAGGCATAACTCTCAATTAATATTTCATTTCCCCTTATTCGGAATTCAATATCGGCACATTACAACCATGTGTGCAGAATGGTGTCCGATCACGACCCGATCGGCTAGGTCGCTTTGCCTAGGCATTACTCCTTTCCCATTAGTCGACACCTCTGAATCTTTATTTCACACATATCATATCAATTCCTTGGCACTCATGGCCACCATTATCACATCATTTTCCCTTTTTCAATATTCATTTTACAAGTTGTGATCATAGACACATATACCATAATAATTCAAATTACAATTACAGGTAAGTGAGCACATAGCTAGCATGAATAGTTCTTTGTTTCGATGTTGGCTTATAGCCCAAGTATCTCAACACATAATTGTACGTTTTCATCCTTCTCCAATTATCAAGAATGGTACACTATTCAAATTGAGGCACGTCCTTCATGTACATTTCTAGATAATTGTAAATCATTAATGCGTAATAACAATCAATACACTAACCAATTCAACACTTACCATACTTTCGTAAAGGCCAACCCTGCTTGATTTCAAATAAAAGGGGGTTCTAGCCATACATACCTCAATAAAGCTTTCCTTACTCTTTTACAAATTTCCAGAACTCTTAGTACTTCAATCTATTGAGTAAGAATTACAAATTAAATCGAAAATAAGAGAGGAGATTGAGACTCTAGCTTGGTTCAAGTATATTGACAAACACAAGAGGTGCAATGTGATCTTAGGCCCCTTTTTTAGAGTAATTTATATCATTTTGTACCCCTCTTTAATTCACTTCCTCCCACTACTCTAAGGTTTGAAATGCATGTAAGGAATCCATTGTTATACCCATGAATAACCTCACTAGTGACCCCTTATATCTTAGAATAAAAATAAGAGTTGGGGTGATGAAGTCTTACCTCTTGAGATGAAGGTCTAGGGGTCTTCACTTGATTTTCTTCAAGGATTTAGCCATATCATATGGAGTAATTTGATGTGGAGACTTTCCCTCTCTAAAAACCCTCTCTCTTCCTCTAGAAATGCTCAAAAGAATGCTTAAAAGGAGCTATAACACCGGATATATCGATAGGGAGGTCGGGTTAATAATTAGAAAATTGGAGCCCCGAGTCAAATATGCGATTGCATTTGCGATCGGAGAGTAAAATGTAGCCCGCATAATGGACCGCAAAATTCTCCCCAGAAATTAGGCACTCTGACTGAGTCTGCAGCAGAAATGCGGTTCGCATTCACGTTCTGCGGTCGCAAACTGCACCGCAGAACTGACCCTCACAAAATTCAAAGGAAAATATGCCATGACTATGCGGTCCGCATTTTGATTATGCGACCACATTTTTACCGCATAGTTGACTTCAATTTTAACCAACATTCTGACTAACTTTGTGGCAGATATGCGGTCTGCATACCTGATTTGCGGTCGTATTCTGGACCGCCTTTTTTGCATTTATGAATTGCTAACACATGCTCCTGACTTGGTGTCACGAGATCTGGGTTTTCGAGTAGGGATTTTCATGGGGCCTTACATTATGTTGTCTAGGTATACAAAAAAGCTCGACGGTTCAAAGATATCAAATCTACCGATTGATTGAGTATATCCGACATAAGTTCCCTACGAAAAGATTAAAGGAAAACCTACTTATCCAGATGCAATTAATCTTTGCATGTGAATGATACACTCATCCGTGCATTCCTTTGTCTTATAGACATTCCCCATTCACATGGGGGATTGTTGGGATTAAAGATTTGTGAATGGGAAATAGAGGGAAGATAGTGGAGGGAAAGTGAGCTCCCTTTCTTTAAAAAGAACGTGTCCCTCATTGGTGGTGAAAGAAAAGTGAATATGCTTATATTGACAAAGAACTTCTCTTGGTGTAAAATGGGTTGGAAAGAAACTAAACCTCACGCCATCCTCGTCGACGCTCAGCACGGATTCGGCTTCGAATTTAGATTTGGATTTAGATCGATTGATTGATTAATCCTTTTGGACAAAATTTCGTTCCATTATTTAATTAATTAACAAAAATTTAACCCGGAATAACTCAGGACCCGCAATGCGATCGGGTCCAGTATGGTCCGTTTTCCTGTAATATTTCAAACACAAATATTCCCACATGTTCCAACAGCCATGGTTGCTTCTAAAAGGTTGCAAACCTTTTCAGAAACAGTGCCAGAAAGTCTATAAATACGCTTCGAATCCCAGAATCTTTCATCACAAAATTTTTTTATCTTCTTCTTCTTCTTCTGCAAAAAATTTTCCAGTATGTTGTAACGACCCGAACGGTTATTTTGAGATTTTTAACTTTTCTCACCAGTTCACGGGCATGCCTAGCCCTGTATCGTGAATTATGACTAATATAAATCGTTGGTTTTGGTTTCAGGGTAATAGAAATAAATTTGGAAGAACAATTTGAAGTTTGAAGTTTGAAATTTGAAAGGGTTGACCAAGTTTTGACTTGTTTGTAAATGATCTCGGATTTGAATTTTTATGATTTGGTTATCTCCGTCAGTTGATCTAGGACTTAGCAGCGTGATTGGAATGTGTTTTGGAGTTCTAGCGTAGATTTAGGCTTGAATTGGTGAAATTGAGTTTTTGGCCTTTTCTGGTTGATAGGTAAGATTTTGATATAGGGGTCGGAATGGAATTCTAGAAGTTGCAGTAGCTTCGTTATGTCATTTGGGACATGTGTGTAAAATTTTAGGTCATTCGAACATGGTTTGGTATAATTTTTTATCAAAAGCGGAATGCGGAAGATTTTAGAACCTTAGTCTTGAATTCGATATGTTTTGATTGTTTGATGTTGTTTGAGTTATTTTGAAGATTTGTGTAAGTTTGAATAATGTTACGGGATATGTTTGTGTTTTTTTTGAGGTACCGAGGGCCTCGGAGTGATTTCGGATGGTTGACGAAGAGTTTGGAATTTTTGAAGAAGCTGCAGATTTTTTGCTTCTAGAATTTCCGCACCTGCGGATTGGGGACCGCAGGTGTGATGTCACAGATGCGATAGAGAAGGCCGTAGAAGCAGAAGAAGGTGAGGAAGGATGATACCGCAGAAGCAGTTGGTGAACCGCACCTGCGATGGCGCAAGTGCGGCTAGTGCATTGCATATGCGAAAAGCTGGAGGATAAGTAAGGACCACAGAAGCGGTTCTTGGACTGCATATGCGGTACCGCAGAAGCGATAATTGGGCCGTAGATGTGGAATCCCTAGAATAGAAGTATATGATATTTCCATTCACGGATTTTGGCTAAAAACTCCATTTTTGAAGACGGGAAACGAGCTAGGGTAGAGAATTCAAGGGAAAATCAGGGCGAATCAGTTGGGTAAGCTCTAGAAGCTTCAGTGATGAGTTTATGATCATTTCTCCATGGATTAATCATGAAATTTGTGGAAATTAAGGGTAAAAACTAAGGAAACTAGGGCTTGGTATTGGAGACCTAAACTTGAAGATTGGGAGGACCATTAGTAGTTGGATTTTGGAACTTTTGATATGTATGAACTCGTGTGAAGATAAGGAATCTATTGATATGAATTTTATCGAATTCCGAGATATGGGACCAGGGGTCGGGTTTTAGTAATTTTGGGATTTGCTTTATTTTTTATTTTTTTCGAGTGGGCTTCGTCCCTTTAGATTCAGAGCGTCTGAAGGCCTATTCGAGGGGCAAAGTTATCGCGAGCTAGAGTTTAGACCGGATTGAGGTGAGTAATGATTTTAAATGCTATCCTGAGGGTATGAAACCCTAGATTATACAGCGTTCGGCTATGTTGAGGTGACGCACAAGCTAGAAGACGAGCGTGGGGTCATGCACCGATGGGGATTGTGACTTAGTCCATCCTAAATGACTATTTTAGTGCGTATTTGATAGGAAATTGTTGGGTATTGCAATGTTTTGGGTAAATGCCATATTTGGGCTTCGTGCCAACTGTTTGGACCCTTAGGGGATTTTTACGGATATTTTCCTCACTGTTTGACATCATACTTGTGCTCAGTCATTCCATATTTTCAACGTTTTCAAAACTCAACTATGTTATTCTGTTTTAAACACTTTATATTTTAAAAGACACTTTGAGCTAAGCTTCACGTTTTACTGTTGCCAGAGGGGCTTATGAGATTCTGACTGAGTAAGGCCGTAGGCTTGTGTTGTAAGGATACTTTTGGGTCGGGTTGCACGCTGCAGTAGTGATATACTAATTGTGAGCACGTGATTTTTGCTCTCACGACAACTACTCCCAAAAATTATAAAATAAAATAGTTTGGTTATCGCA
>MU752956.1:47317-85587 GCA_026770625.1 Nicotiana glauca | reverse complement strand
TAAAGGCACAAGTTTTACGGAATAAAGCGGTTTTAGAATTGACTAAAAGCACATAGGTCACAACATGTATTAAAATCAGATATTTTTGCCATTTACAATAGTTTAAGCGACCGTGCTAGAACCACGGGATTCGAGGGTGCCTAACACCTTCCCTCGGGTCAACAGAATTCCTTACTTAGAATTTCTGGTTCGCAGACTTCATTAGGAAAGTCGAAATTTCCTCGATTCGGGACTTTAAATAAATCGGTGACTTGGGACACCCTTAATTTATTCCAAGTGGCGACTCTAAAATAAACAAAATAATCCCGCTTCGAATATTGTCACTTTAATTGGAAAAACTCCCCGTTCGCCCGCTTTTGCCCCTCGGGGTGGGGGCGAGCCGGATGGAGGTGTGACAGTCTTCATGGACGATTTCTCGGTGGTTGGTGATTCATTCGAGCACTGTCTTAACAACCTTAGACAAATGCTCAAGAGATGCGAAGAAACAAATCTTGTGCTAAACTGGGAGAAGTGTCACTTCATGGTTGACGAAGGCATTGTGCTTAGGCACAAAATTTCAAGCATGGTATTGAAGTCGACCGGGCAAAGATTGAGATTAGTTCAAATCTTCCTCCACCGACTTCCGTGAAATGTGTTAGGAGTTTTTTTAGGGGATGTTGGGTTTTACAGGTGCTTCATCAAAGACTTTTCCAAGATCGCTAACCCCATGTGCAAACTCCTCGAAAAGGATGCCAAGATTGTGTTTGACGAGAACTGTCTTAAAGCTTTTCAGGAGTTAAAGCAAAGGCTCACCATGGCACCCATCATTGTCACACTCGATTGGTCACTTCCTTTCGTGCTCATGTGTGACGCCAGTGGTGTAGCCATTGGAGCAATGCTTTGCCAGCGACACAACAAAGTTCTCCACCCGGTGTACTATGCAAGTAAAACTCTCAATGGGGCACAAATGAATTACAAGGTAACCGAGCAAGAGCTTCTTGCTATTGTGTATGCTTTTGAAAAATTTCGGGCCTATTTTTTCGGGTCAAAGGTGGTGGTATACACGGATCATGCGGCTCTTCGCTATCTCATGGAAAAGAAGGATGCAAAGCCTCGATTGATTCGATGGGTCTTGTTGCAAGAATTTGACTTTGAGGTCAAGGATCACAAAGGAACGCAAAATCAAGTGGCGGATCATTTGTAAAGGCTTGAAGAGGCAGGGAGACCAAAGGGAGATCTTGAAATCAATGATGCATTCCCGGATGAGCACATATTGGCATTATCTGGCACTTTTGCTCCTTGGTATGTCGATATTGCTAACTACTTGTCTAGTGACCTTATCCCGGATGGATTGGAATCGTATCAAAGAAAAAAATTCTTGAGAGACTGCCGGCAATACTATTGGGAAGAACCATACTTGTTCCATGTGTGTGCTGACAATATTATCAGAAGGTGTTTTCCCGAAGAAGAGGTTATGCTGATTCTCAAGGCATGCCATGATTCACCTGTTGGGGGTCATCATGGACGAAATCAAACGACAGCTAAAGTTCTTGAATGTGGATATTATTGGCCTTCCATCTACCATGATGCCAATCAAATTGTCAAAGCTTGCGATCAATGTTAACGATAAGGTTCAATCTCCAAGAGGCATGAAATGCCAAAGCAATTTGTGATGGAGATAGAGATCTTTGACGTATGGGGGATCGACTTCATGGGTCCCTTTGTAAGTTCTTGTAGAATGAAATACATCTTGGTAGCTGTGGACTACGTGTCCAAATGCATTGAAGCCGTTGCCTTACCAAACAATGAGGCGAGGAGTGTGACCGCTTTCTTGAAGAAAAACATATTCACGCGGTTTGGCACCCCTAGAGCCATTCTTAGTGATGGTGGATCTCATTTCTGTAACAAGGCTTTTGCGGGGCTACTTGAGAAGTATAGCATAATGCACAAGGTAGACACACCCTATCATCCGTAGTCAATTGGTCAAGTTGAGGTTTCCAACCGGGAGATCAAGAGCATCTTATCAAAAACTATGAACACAAATAGGACCAACTGGTCAAGGATGCTAAATGATGCATTGTGGGAATACCGCACGGCCTACAAAACTCCTATTGGTACTTATCCTTATCGGCTAGTCTTTGGTAAAGCATGTCATCTACCCGTGGAGTTGGAGCACAAAGCTATGTGGGCATTGAAAAGACTGAACTTAGACTGGGTTGTTGCTGCAAATTTGAGGTTGACGCAACTCAATGAAATGGAGGAATTCCGATTCCATGCTTATGAAAGTGCAGCTGTGTACAAAGAATGGATGACGTTGGTCCATGACAAGAAGATCGTGAAACGAGAGTTTAAGGCGGGTGATTTGGTCTTGCTTTTCAATTCAAGGCTAAAATTATGTCCGGGCAAGCTTAAATCAAAATGGTCTGGTCCATTCAAGGTGGTGATTGTCTCTCCTTATGGAGCGGTGGAATTAGAGTCGACAGATGGGTCCCGGACATTCAAGGTAAATGGCCAACGCATCAAGCATTATTTGGGCACCGATGGTGAAAAACATTTGGTGGAGCAGCTGGCTCTCACAGATGGTCCATGCCCGACCATTGAGAGAAATTAAAATAACATCAATTCCGTCATGCCGTGACATTAAATCAAGCGCTTCATGGGAGGTAACCCATGTGTGTAAACACCCTTTTGTTCCTTTAATTTTTTCATTTTTGGTAGATAGATTTATTTGAGCAATTCAAAGTGTGTTAGAGTGCAGGGGGCTCAAAAGATCTTAACACTTGGTAAGGACACATAAAATTCGAAGAAAAGGCACAAGGTGAATTCTGCGGTAGGAATGCGGTCGCATTGTTTTTATGCGGACCGCATTTTGACCGCAAACATAGGCAGAAAGTTTGTCCAAAATTGGAGTTCAATATGCGGTGGAACGGTGCACTCTGTGGTCCACATTTCACTTATGCGACCGCATTGTGCACTGCAGACCCTTCCTTCTAAGCTTGCTCTTTAAAATCACCGCATAACACATATGCGGTCGCATAGTGTATTCTACGGTGAAGTTTCCACCGCAGACTTGCCAGGTAAGCTTCGAACTCATCTCTCACTCATTTAACAAAAACAAAATAATAAAAAAAGAGAAAAAGGCAGTAAAGAAAAACAAACGAAAAAGAAAAGACAAAGAGGAACTCGATCGAGCCCCGGACTGAGACGGATCAAAATCACCCAAGGACTCCATTTGTTACCCTTTTACCCATTTCTGGTATGCAACCCGTTTCTTCCCTCATTGTGTTATTAATTTCTTTGTAGTTTCAGATGTTTTTGTTTTATCTTGTACAAATGCTTAGCTTAAGATTTTGTGTAGTTGTTTCTTGCTGGTGTAGTTGCTTCTGGCTAAAAATGATGTGGGGAAAGGGGTAGAACAAAAATAGGGCCGCCATTGTTGAATACTATGGTGAGTTGTTGAAGACGATTACTTTTGCGGTCCGCATTTATGAAATGCGGTCCGCATTTTTAGTCGCAGAAAAAGCCCTAGGTCCTCTGAGGACGATGGCAAAATACGGTCGATATGTGGTCGCATAGTTAAAATGCGGTCCGCATATTGACCGCACAATTGAAACCCTTATTGCCTATTGAAGATGGTGAAATGCGGTGGATATGCGGTCGCAGAACTCAAATGCAGTTCGCATACCCACCGCAGAGTTAAACAGAACTCCCAGTGAATGAGCCTTGCATTCTTATGGCCATTCTGCGATTGCATTCTCTACTATGCGGTGAGTTATGCGATCGCATTTAGAAATGCATTTTTTGGGCATCCAGTCTGCGATGGTCATGCGGTCCGCATGTGGTTATGCGACCACATAACCCAGCGCAGATTGAAACTACTTCGTTGCAATTGATTCTGCGATAACTCTGCGGTCCGCATTGTGGTTTTGCGACCGCAGAGTACGCCGTATTTTGAACTTCTTCTTTAAGTTTCTTCTATTTTTATTTCACTGTGTTTCTATTGGCACTCACGTTTCACCCTTGTGCAGATATGGCTCCAAGACAAAAGCATGCCCTACCAAAGCCCTCCTCCAAACCAAAGTCGAAGCGACAGAGGACAGAATCTGTAGAACCACAGCCCTCCCAGTCAGATGCGAAAGTGCTCCTACCCGAGGTTGATTTGGTAGTAGAAGCAAGGAGGAAGCATGGGGTTGATTTCCATCTCCGCTGAGGAATAGAGGGGTCCCGGGAAAAGTACAAAGAAGGGCTTCTCAAACGAAAACTTCTGTTAGAGAAGAAATTGTGCCTGACCGGGTTGAAGGACAAGTAACCCATATCTTGGAGAACATCAAGACGAGAAAATGGGAGTCCTTCACTGAGCCACCCGTTGAATAAAACGAATCCATTGTTTGGGAATTTTATGCATCGTATGGGGCCTCCAGGAACAAGCACCAAAAAAGAAATAGAGACTTTACTGGTGAAGTGCTTGTCCGAGGGGAAATAGTCTTCTGCCGTGACACTACCATAAATTATGTATATTTCCCAGACTGGAGTCCTGGCACCGCAGAATATGATGAGAAGTTTGCGAACCGGGAAAGTGAACGAGGGTGGATTGCCTCCATAATTGCAAAGGGAACCCCTGCCTGGATCAACCCTGGCCAGAAGATCTACAAGGAAAGTTTGTCAAGACGGGGTCATTTCTGGCTTGCCTTCCTCACTTCTAGATTGATATCAACTCAGAACGAAATGGAGATTGCCATTGAAAAGGCACTCCTCATTGCATGCATCATGAATGATATTAAGATAGATGTAGGGGCAGTGATATTTCAGGAGATAGGGATCAGGGCAACACAAAAAGCTGCCTCACTTCTATTCCCTTCCTTGATCACAACACTATACAAGGCTGCGGGAGTACCGGTTGATGAATGCAAAAATAGAAAAGGAAAGGAGCCACGGGTCATTGATATCACTCGCCTTGGTAATGCTGCTATCCCATGAGTGGTCCCAAGTCAGGCACAAATTACTGCAGAGCCATCAGATTTCCAGCCTACTGAGGTCCCATCAGCTACCGAGGCACCATTTTTCACTCCCCAGCCTGTTTCTCAAGCCACTACTCCCCAGCCTGCTACGGCCATTCCTGCTGTCTCCAAGCTTGTTCTATTGGCTCATCATGCCAATGCTAAAGTTGACCAACTTCTGAAGACATTGCCGAGTCTTATAAAGCAATCCCTGACCCCCATGCAAGCCTCAGTAGCTTCCATTCAGCAGCAGCAGTCAGACTATGCGGAGCATTTGCAACAACTTGAAGTGCGGGTGGAGAAGATAGAGCGGGGCACAGTGAGTGAGTTGCTTGAATTAAAGAAAGTGGTTGTTGCTGTGAAGGTTGAATTCCAAAAAATGTAGAATTTGGGATTCGATCTATCATCCCTCCTCCCCACAAATACTGATCAGGGTACAGGTCCAGCGCCTCCAGATTTGGGTCTTGACTTCTCGACATTGATGACCGAGCCTGTCCTTCCTTACCCCAGAGCTTCCCAACCTAAAGCTCATCTAGCTCCAACTGTGATCCCTTCTGAGGAGGACTCTGGAGATTCTGATAAATTGAAGGATGAGGAGAATGAAGAGGATAAGGAGAGTTCGGGGTACTCGAGTGATGAAGTCCCTCAAGATAAGGGAAAGCAGATTGTCGATGCCTCAGTTGAGGATTGTACTCTTGGGGAGGCTATCCTTGACAAATCGGAGCGAGCAGATATCTAGCAGGTGATCCAGAGGTCTTTAGTAGACCAGGCCATTCTAGCAGACCCTGTGGCCACCCCATCATCAGTGGGTGAGTCCAGCAGTTCACAGGCTCCAGCACCTGCACCATCTCCAGCTCCAGCTCCAGCTCCGACTCCTACTCTTGACGAGCCTAAGTGCATTACTTCTCAGACTGAGCTTTCGTCAGTCCCAGTCTCCACATCTGAGGGTGACCCCTCCAGCATTCAGCCGGCTACTGACTCCCATAGCACTTAGTGTGCCTCAGGGTGCTTTACCTCAAACTCATCTCTTTAGTTTTATGCATTGGGGACAATGCATGCTTTAAGTTGGGGGTGGAATATAGCATTGTAGATATTTTTTTGTAGATATTCTTTTGTGATATTGGAAGTTAGAATTGGAATTTGTATATATGCATATTGGTAGTTTAGCCATCGAACTCATGTACTTATGCGTATCTTGTGTTCTGTATATATTGGTATGACTTCGGGAACATGAGTTGTGTTTTTAATCATGATGTTAATAGGAGTCTTTACTTTGTGTTCACAATAGTGCTGTGTATAATAGTGTTGTGTTCATAATGGTGTTGTTAACGTTAGTATGCATCGTTATCCTTATATAAGGAAAACAACAAAAACAAGTAGATAGTGATTAGTGATTAGGAATCAATCTCCTTTGGTTTTTCTTTTCCCGGTTCTTTTCCAAGGGTGTAATAGTAGAACTAGGATCGTATGATGAGTCATTTTTACTGGTTTGGTGTAATTGCCTAGTATCAAGCATGTGCGTATGTACATATCATATACCCTTCCTCACACACATATATATATATTATTTTTGTCGACTTTTCCCGATGATGGAGTGATTGACAACTTTCTTAAGGGAATTAGTCATTGTAATCCACTTTGTGAACTTGAGGCTCGCTCTGTGACTCTATGGCGACCTTGAGTTATACGGGTGTCTATGATGAAAGCCTTGAGTTGCCATGTGTTGACTCGGAAGCGTCATATTATGTGAATGAAGCAGTTCATGTACCATGTGTGTTAGTGTTTGTTCAAATAAATCTTGTGTTTACTTCTATCATCTAGAACTTGCCTGGTTGGATCTTCAATGCTAATGATAGTATGTTTGGTTGGAGGAATGACCTTAGAAATTCTTTATTTTTATTTGCAAAACCACAGTAGCCTTTCAAGCCTACCTTTGCATAAATAATATCACAAGTACCCAATTTGAGCCTTTAAGCCTTTTCTTTGGACAACTCATTACAAACCTTTACCCTTTTTGAAAAATAATTCCCTCTCTTGAACCCGTCCCTCTTTGAACATTGAGAATGAGGCCAAAAGCCTAAGTTGGGGGTGGTGTCGAAGTGGAGATTGATAAGGTTGTACGTTAAGTTTAGGACCACATGCCTCAAAAGTGTTTGTTTAAGTTATTCAAGCTTAAAAAAAAGTGTATTTATATAAAGTATGGAGTCTTGAATAAAAATTAGAAGAGGTATGTAAGGTGGTTCTATATTGGAGACAGATGAATATGAGGCTATTGCGGTTTGAAAAGAAGCAAAGTGCGAAAGAATGGAAAAGTATGAGTAGTGTTCAAGGAGGGTAAAGTAACTTGTACCCAAATATTTATCCAAACCTTCCCTAAACCTACATTACAAGCTAAAAAAGTCCTTATGAGACGTCCAACCGAGCATACTTGAATAAGCGGTGAATTAAAATACGGGCAAGCTTATGGGATGAAATGTTGTAACACTTGAAGTTCTTTCTGACAGTGAGTGTGTTTGTAAATAGTCCCTTTCTGTGTCCTTGAAGATATTGTAATTTTGGGACCTTCTTTCTAGTGAGGGTACATGAACTGTGGAGTTAAACGAAAGTTGAGGTTTTTGAGTCAAATGCAATTACACTCAGCTGAGGGTAACATTTTGTCGCAATGTCCGAGGCTCAAAGTTCACAAGTTGATTAGTTTTCCTTGTAAATACTATCAGTTCAGGAAGGGTAAAACAATTGTAGATGCATGTTTGATATACTAGCAATAAGCACCATCCTTAGTCATTATTGTTTCGTGTTTTGTAAATAGAGTCTAGAATAGGCTAAGTATGTTTTAGTTGCTTGAGGACAAGTAAGAGTTTAAGTTAGGGGTGTTGATGTGCCGGAGAATTTCGGCACTTTTAAATAGTAATTTCTTAGATTTTAGCTTGTTTTAATGCAATTATAACCGATACTTATGTAGTTTTGTTACTTCTATAGTACATAAGGAAGGGGAATTCAAGAACGTGGAAATGGAAGTAGAAAGACAAGAAAAGAGAAAAATGTTGCACAAATGCTGATCTGCGGTTCACTATGCGATTGCAGATCAGACATGCAATCCGCATAATGGACAAAAGAATCGCAGACTGAAGCAAAGACCTGAGCCTAATTTCAAGTGAAGAATGCAGTTCAAGATGCGACTGCAGAATCAAAATGCAGTCTGCATAGTGATCGCATAACCAACCATGAAGACTACTGAAGGTCAAAGATGCGAGACAAAATACAGCCGCATAACTCAAATGCGGACCACATAATGGTAATGCGATGAAGACCTGTATGACTAGGGTTTTAATCTGCGGTTTGGGTGTTCAAAATGCGGACCACATACTTGTTCTGCGACAAGAATGTGGTCTCATATCGGACCTGAAATGGCAATTTTCTCCATTTTCTTTATCGATTTTTGCCCCACTATAAATTGTTTTATGAAGCCTTTGTGGGCTCATCTTGTCTAGTCTTTATACTATATTCCAAGACATAAATATTCTATCTTTTTGGAAGCTTTTGGTTGAAGATTCCCTACTTTGTAAGCATTCATGGAATTAAATACTAGTTGGTCCTTGTATTTTGGCATGTGTAGCGAACTTTAAATACTAAGGTTGTGGACCCTAAATGGGTGTTATGTTAATGGGTGTTTAACATTGAATATATGTATAATGGTTGGTTGATATTTATTTACTTCTCATTCTTCATTTATTGTTGGTGGTTGCAAACATTAACAAAAGCCATTAAATTCTTGCTTTGCTTGGGAAAGTGGGTTAGAATATGGTAGAAGTAGATATCAATGACTCAAGGCTTTAAACCTTGTTTAATAAAATCGCTTAGGAATAAGTGGGTTTTAGTTGGCATACATTGATGAGTCTTCATTGCAACTCTTTTACATTTGGGAAAATTATAAAGAGGAAATAGTACTCAACTGTTGGGAAATATTGGGTAGTATATTAGACATCATTTGCATATCAAAAGAACCTTCCATTAGAAATATATCAAATTAACACCTGTAAATATTACATTTCATTAAAGGGGACACAATCTTGGTTGCTTAATTAAATTGATCACTCGTTAAACATTTCAATTAGTCGTTACTTCAAATAAAACTCCTTACATCCTCTTGTTACTACAAACCACTATCTTGTCACTACTAACCGAATAGAGACAAGACTTTAGTTGAGCAACACACTAAACAAGTAACCTTTTTACACCTATTCCCAGTGGGATTCGACCCCAACCATGTTGGGTAATTATATTTGACACCGACCGCCTTACACTCTTAATTAAAGTATAATTTGAGCGTATCATTCACCGCTTTTAATTAAAAAAATTCTCTTAAAACGGGTTACCTGTACGTATACTCATTTGTTTAGTGCATCAAAAATCATGTCACGCAAACCTGTCCACAATTAATAATACTTTATTTTATTAGGAAAATTTGGGCCAAAGTTGCACAAACGCATACTCCAGTTTTTTTTAGAAGCGTAATTATGTTACGCGAACATATACACAATCATACTAATATTTTAAAACGGCCCTAAAGGATCTCTACGAATTTTGGTCATTTTTAATATCTAGGTTATGAAATTAATATGAGGGCTATAAATTATACATTTGACTAATATGGAACACCTCAACTATTAAAGAAGGCTAATTTATTAAGAAAAGGAAAATATAGGGATCCTAATTAATTGTCCAAACTTATGTAAAGAAAAACTAACAGGCATTGTGTCAAGTAATTCATGCTTAAAATTGCACCTACGCCCAAGGGCCAAATAAATGAAAGAAATGCATTTTATGCAATGTCACAAATCCAAGAAGTAAAACAGTTTGCTGGTAAACATAATCAGATTTGGGTTCACATGAGCCCAATTTTAATAGAAGCAAAGGCGTCCAGGGCATTGCACATGCGCCTGAAGTGGGGCTTTCAACACTTGGGCCAACATTAAGCCCAATGTTCGAATCAAACAATGATACCAAACCATTTGGTATGCAATCCCAACAAGAATGTATGAAACATGCTACTGAATATAATATTCCACTTCTGCATTTTTTAACTAATTAAATCTCAAATAAGCTCGCTAAGCATTCTGGAATTTAGATACCAAAATTAATTTTAAAATTTTTTTTCAGCCGCTTGTGATTTTTTTCAGAATTTTCTATCTCTTGAGTTCTGCCTTGGAAGGCAAGGTTAGAATGCCTTTATAGACAAGCAACGTAGGGCATCTCAGATTTCAGTTTTGCATTTCTAATCCCCCCCCCCCCAAAAAAAATTTTTTGCCAATTGATCCCCCATTTTATGACTTGGTGCCCAAGCTAAATCCACTACAATTCAGGAATTTCGAAAAATAACCCCCACCCAAACCTCATAGAAGCTTCTATTTCAGTTACTAAGACATTCCCTTAATCAATTACCCATATTATCCCCGAATCACCCTGATTTTACCCTTCAAAAACCAATGGGTATGGGGCTGCACCCCAAATTGCAATCCCTTTTGGGCCCTGGTGTAAGGTTTCCATAAGAGGCCTGATTCTTTACTCTTTTCTTTCTTGTTGTTTTTTTTTTATTACTAGCAAGACAGAACACAAATAACAGCAACAAAAGAAAAACTTCAAATTCTAAATCACCACATGCAAATAGAAAAGATTTTAAACAATAAATGAAAAACAAATAACCAAACAAGATGAGGTGAGGAAATGAAGGCTAATAATTAAAATAAAACAAAAGAAAAGAAGAAAAAAATATGAAAGAAAGAAAAAGAAAGGTAAAAATATCTAAGGAACAGCCTGAAGACGTCTTGAATTTAAACCTTGCACCTTTGATTTTTGTCAAAACGGGCCTTAATCGTATGTTCCCAAGTGAGAACACACGAATAACGCCGATTTTGACCTTGAATCCTCTAGAAAAAGGATGATGCGACCTTTGTGATTTTTAGGCTTCCTATCTGTGATTTAAAATTCGAACAGTTCTGGTGATATTCGAAGGGAGTGAGGTGGGGATTTGAAAAGAGGGGAGGCAGGGGGTTTCAGGGTGTTAATTTGTTGGGGATTGGCTGTGGCGCCGCCGAACACGACGTAGGAGTCCATGGCGGCGGCTAGGGTCTTGATGATTCGAGAAGTTTGGGAGGGTTTTAAGGAATACTAATGGCGGATTTGAGATGAGGAGGTCAGGGCGAGCCTATGGTGTAAAGATGGAGGTCATTGAACGATCGCCGCCGGCGGAGGCGATTTTCGACCGGCGGTTCGCGGTGGTGAACGGCGGCGTTATGTCTGAGCTTGTGATAGGTGAGAGAGACAGAGGGGTAGGGGGTTCTGATGGGGCTAGTTCCGTTTGGACATTTATATATTAAATGATCTCAGCTTCCCAACCGTTCGATCATCAAACCTTGATGTCTGGGATTGAATCCAATAATAGGACGTCATTTTTGTCACTAGGGGGGCTGGACCGGATCTGGGCACGGGTTTGGGCTAATTTGGGGCGGGTTTGGCGAGTTTGGTTAAAACTCGCTTTTATTTTAATACTTTTTTTTTCAATTAATAATTTTTTTCCTTTTTCTTTTATTTTCAAATTAAAGCAAAACTAAAATTAAGCCTAAAAAATTAAATTAACTCCCATAATTATATTATGCTATAATTAATAACAACCCTATTAATAAAATACTAAATTAAAGAAAACTAATAAAATTCAAAGCTAAAATTCAACCAAGCAAAATAGATCAATTTTGTGATATTTGTATTTTTTGTAAACCCTAATTACTAATTAATATGTAAAATTAAATCCTAAGTGCAATGCATATATTTTTTTTATATTTTTTTATGAATTTATGTTAAATAAAACAGGAATGCAAATAAACATAGAAATTATGCAATTAAATCCTAAAATTAAATAGTAAAAGAAAAAATCCTAAATCTAGGAATTCTGTAGGAGTAAATCATGCGGGGCAAAAATTACGTGTCACACCTCCCTTTGACAACTTTAAACGGAGTTATTTCCAACTTGAAATGACAGTCAAAAATAGGATTATTTAATTAAGAATCAGAGTCGCCATTTGGGATAATTTATGGTGTCCCACATCACTGGTTTAAATCCCGAATCGAGGAAAAAATTTGACTCTGTTTATGTCTGCGAACATAGAAATCTCAGTAAGGAATTTTGTTAACCCGGGAGAAGGTGTTAGGCACTCCCGAGTTCCGTGGTTCTAACACGGTAGCTTTGATCATACATGGCTTATAAAATTATTTAATTACTGATTTTAGAACCTATGTGCTTTTGCTTCTTTCACCGCTTTTAATTGAGAAAATTATCTTGAAACGGATTATGCGTACGTATACCTGTTTGTTTGGAACGTAAGAAATCATGTCACGCGAACGTGTCCACAATGAATAACGCTTTATTGTTATTAAGAAAGTTTGGCCAAGTTTGCGAGAACGCATACTCCGGTTTTGTTTTTCGAAATCGTAACTATGTCACGCAAACGTGTCCACAATCACAATGATATATTAAATGGGCTAGAGCAACTACGGATATTAAATGACATTTGTAATTCATCTAAGAAAAAAAATCTCATAACTTAACCAAAACAAGATAAACATTTCCAATCAAGAGAGATTGAAAATCGACAAAGGAACAAAACCCTCTCCCTTCTTTCTAGGATGAATATAAATAGTAATCCCATCACTATTCATCGTCCATAATTCCGGATTTCGCCAAGGTAAGGTCACAATATTGGTCCCAAAAGAACACCCTTCTCATTGTGATCATTCTCCCATTGATTTTATCCTAAACTCTTAAACCAAATGCAACAGATATTGAATTCCTTACTCGAGTTATTATAGCATCAGTCTTTCATTGGCTTTTCATTAACAAACTCTAACGTTGCTGCCTACTGTAAAAGGAAGTGTTTGGATTTTTTGGATGCTTAGCTTCATCGGTAGATAAATTGCAACAGTTGTTAACAATACTGTATCAGCGATTTACATTAAAGAAAATCTGTAGATTTCTTTCACATTATTAAGGTAATGTTAGTGAAGGCCATGGTTGCTTAATCGAATACGTAACTAGTCTTTCTTGATACGTGATCTTATTTTAAGTAACTGTAGCATCATCTTCTGATCAGAAGCTACTGTGTTGTTATTCAAGTTTTTATGCTTCTAAAGAATTACTACAGTAGGTTGATGTAAGTTACACTTTGATGAACAACTGAACAGTGGACAGTTCTTGTTGTCGAGCTCCATTGAGGTCATCCATGGCCTCTCCGACCGGCGACCAGCCTTACAAAATGGCTGGTCAGCCATCCCAAGTGTGTCCAATGATCCCTACCAATAACACAACTCACAACAAAGCCTATGGATTATGCTGCAATGTTAAAACCTGATGCAATCAACAATGCTGCCCAGAAAAACTCTTCTACTGCATTCAATGTGGAACCAATTCCCCTTAGAAGAGCCACATTCCTTTAAGGTCAGCCTTTAGTGAGATTTACAGAAGCAGAAGTGGAACGAATGAATGTAATCGAAGGTTTACAGTATGCTGTGCTTTGTATATTTTCTTATGGATGGCCAGAACTGCAAGAATTACATTGAATTATTCCAATGCAATGTGGAATTAAGGGCGAGTGTAATATAGGATGTCTTCGAGATAGGCATATTTTTGTTTTACTAACATTATGTCAGGATTTCATCGATTTTTCCTCGAAAGGTATTTATTATGTGAAGTACAAGTTTGGACAAGAATATCAGTTGAGAACTTTGATATTTGATGCTAAATTTAAAGCAGGAGAGGAAACACCTAAGGTAATGGCATGGATTTCATTCCCAAATTTATTACCAACATATTTTGTTAAAGAATGTTTATTTTCAATGGCTTCTGCAATGGGAAAGCCATTACACCTCGATCTTGCTACAATTAAAAAGAGAAGGCCAAGCTGTGCAAGAGTTAAGGTGTTAGTCGACGTGCTAGGTGATCTTCCTAATAAGGTGCGTATGGATATTGCTAATGATATCACAGGGGAGGTGAGAACTGAATGGGTAACGATTAGATATGACTATTTACCAAAGTATTGTAAAGAATGCAAGTTTCAAGGACATGACATGTTGGAATGTTGGAGAGTTCATCCTGAGATAATGGAAAACAATTCAGCTCAAAACAAGTAGAAAGATAAAAACAACAAGGAACACACTCAACTGCATCATAACCAACCATTGATGATCTTAACATGTGGCAAAGTAGTAGGCAAATATGAATCCACCTGGGGAACAATGGAAGGAGGTAAGAGACAATCGTCCTAAAAAATCTACAAATCAAATTGCTACAGAGAAGGAAATTATACCTGTTGATCAATCTAAAGGGTAGTAGACGCAAGGAATAGGTATTTATACTCAATTTAATGATACGTCAGCAATGAAAATCATGACAGCACATGGTAATGTGCAGCAGCCTGAAGTGTCTAGTGATAATCAGAAAAGTAGTGGTGCAAGGGGTAAGGAAATTGTCCCAGTTCCTGGTAATGAGCAGGAAAGAAATGTTAAAACATGGGAGAAACTAGCTTCAGACGATGCAATAGACAATCAAACTACATCAGATACAAGGAACGAAATTGTTCCAGTTTTAGAACAGTTTCAGACAAATAACAAGTTTGTTGACTTGGAGAATGAATAGAATGATACAGAAGTTGATGATTTAGCTATGGTGAATATAGTACAAAATCCAACCCCTACCCATCAGACAATTGGGAAGCAATGGAATCCAGCAGCTCCTACATATATTCCCAAATCACCTGCCGATAAAAAAACAAAAGAAACTAATATTACAAAGGATCATGCTGCAAAAAATAAACAGCAGAAGTAGAATGAAACCACTAATCAATGGGTGAATAGATCTATTATAACCAACAATGTTGCCTTGAATCAATCATGCCAAGACATACCTTCACAGATATTTCAGAATGAAGCAACAGCTAAGCAGCAACTCTTACTGGAAAAAGTTAACTGGACAGGTGGAAAATTATGGCATAATCAGAGGGAGGATGATCCATATGAAGGTGATCTATCAGAAGGATATGAAGATGAAGATAATTCAACATTGGAAGCTATTGAGCAACAAGAAGAAGAAACCATTATCAATGATAAGAAGAGCAAGGGTGAGAAGTAGACAATAAAAAAATGATGCTTGAGAGGAGATTGGGAGTTCAAGCAATAAAGCTCCAACTATAGCCACTAATCCCAATGGCAACAAAGATGCTACAATACCAATATCGACTCCAAATATTTCCAATCCAAATATACCTGAGGTGGAACCAATTACCGGTGAGCAACTGGATCCTGGTAATTCTGGTGGAGGTAAGGATTGTATCCTCCCGGGGGTTTTAGAGATGAGAAACACTTACATACTTCAGAGCTTGGTGGAGATGAAGAGCACCTGCAAATAGACAAGATAATGGAACAATAAGGCAAGGAATACAACAGATAATACCAGTAACAAGAAGGCAACCCAAATCATGACAGATGCAGGCAAGCCCATGATGCAGAACTTAACAGAAAACAAGATTGTTATAGGTGATCATCAGAAGGAAAGGGAAGGTGATGCAACAGTCAAAAAAAGAGACTTAGATACAGAATCAACTTGTCAAAACTTCAGAAATATTGCTAGACAGGGAGACCTATCCCCCAGATTCATGGACAGAGGAAAATCAAGTGGTAGGGATGAAAGAAGAAAGTGAAGAATATCCCTAATGTTCAGCCAGCTGGGATTCAAACAAGGAGGACTATGAAAAAATCCATCAATTAGAAATGCATGATCTAATATGGAATATTAGGTCCTTCAACACTCAAAGAGCCTTTGAAAGACTTATAACAATGCATAGACAACGCCATTGTAATTTCATAGGACTGATGGAGCCAATGCAGCAATCAAAGAAGTTAGATAGGTACATGAGGCATATTGCCTTTGAACAAGCCTTTGTGAATATATCTAACAAGATCTGGGCTTTTATAGATGGAAAATATGATGTGACAGTGGAGATCAATTCAGTGCAACAATTCACTTTGAAGCTTTATGACACAGAAGAATAGAAGGAATTTACGCTAACTCTGATATATGCTACATGTGATCGCTTTGAGAGAATTGAACTGTGGGACTCTCTTTACTACCTAGATAATGATATGAATATGCCATGTTTAGTAGGAGGGTATTTTAATGTAATTTGGGATGAAGAGGAGAAGTTTGGAGGGCTGCCAGTACCAATACATGAAGTTGATGACTTCAAACACTGCATAAATACATGCAACTTATCAGATCTTGGCTTTAAAGGAAGCATATATACTTGGTGGAATGGTCGTGCAGAAGAATATTGGATAGGGTGTTTACCAACTTTGAAGCTCAACAGATATGGCAAGGAATGGAGGTCACGCATCTGTCCAAATTTGGGTCTGATCATTGCCCACTTCTCATCACATACAATCCAGAAACAATTCCTATAAAGAAAAGCTTTAGGTTTATGAAATTTTGTAGTGAATATGATTCCTTCAAGTTAGTGGTACATGAGTATTGGCAAGATGATTTTCATGCAAATCCCTTCAGTTTATTCAATCACAAGATAAAAAAACTGAAGAGAGCATTGTCTATATGGAGTAGAGCTACATTTGGAGAAATTTTTAAAAAGATAGCTAGCTTGGAGGAGGTAGTTAGAGTGCATGAAGCTCAATTTGAATTAAATCCTACTCTGCTGAATAGGGAAAGACTTCAAAAGGTGCAAGCTCAACTATTCAAGTTTTTGGCTCTAGAGGAGAAGTTTTGGAAACAGAAATCTGGCATGAATTGGTTCAGTGATGGAGATAGGAATAAAAAAAATTTCCATGCACATGTGAATGGGAGAAGAAAGAGACTAAAACTGAAAAAAATTCAAAATGCACAAGGAAACTGGATAGATGACAGAGAAGAAGTGGTTAATGAGGCGATACAGTTCTTTCAAAAACAATTTCATGAAGATGTTGTTCCTTTAAATTTTGAAATCATTGACCATGTTCAAAAAATGGTGACTGCAGAACAAAATGGGGAGTTGCTGAGGTAGCCTGCTATAGAGGAGGTCAAAAAGCAGTATATGGACTCAACCGGGATAGTGTAGGAGGCCCCGATGTTTTTAATGCTAACTTCTATCATAGCTGTTGGGACATTATAGATGATGATATTCTGGATATGGTAAGGGAATTATTTAATGGACAAGAACTACCTAGGTTTATCACCCATACAAACCTAGTTTTGTTACCTTAAGAGAAGGAGGTGTGCACTTTTTATGATACGAGACCTATCAGCCTCAGTAACTTTGTAAAAAAGATCTTTTCAAGGATGATTCATGAGAGGTTGACTGGCTTTCTACCTAATCTAATTTCTGATGCACAAGCAGGTTTTGTAAAAGGTAGATGCATTGTGGAGAATATCCTGCTGACACAGGAGATACTAACTGATATCAGACTGAGAACTAAGGAAGGTCCTAATGTGGTAATCAAATTGGATATGATGAAAGCATATGACAGACTGTCATGGATCTTCTTAACTAAAGTATTGAGAAATATGGGCTTTTCAAAGAGATTTATAGGCTGGGTGTTTGGTTTGATATCCAATAATTGGTACTCAAATCTAATAAATGGCCAGCCATATGGATTTTTCAAATCGACTAAGGTGTGAAGCAGGGTGACCCCTAATCTCCTACTCTCTTTATACTTGAAGTAGAGGCTTTGTCAAAGGGTTTAAAGAGTCTTCATACTAACCTTTATTTCTGTGTCTTTGGGCTACCAAAGTGGAGTCCTAAGATAAATCATTTACCATATGCAGATGATACAACTATCTTTTCCTCTCCGATGAAACATCATTGCAGTTAGTCATGCAAGTTCTGGTAGCCTATGAAGCATCTTTAGGGCAACAAATAAACAAGTCCAAATCTGCGGTCTACATGCATCACCTATGCAATGAAACAGTGTTTAGAATGGTTTAAATGGTGACATGAATTAGAAGACAGGAATTCCCACTCACATACCTGGGTTTTCCCATTTTCTATACTAGAAGGAAGATGGAGTTTTACAATGATATGATGAATAAGTTACTAGATAAGATACAATCATGGAAGGGTAAAATGCTATCTATTCGGGGAAAGGCAATACTGATCTCCTATGTCTTGCAGAGCATGCCTATACACCTTTTGTCAGTTGTTAATGCTCCAGTTTCTATCATAAACAAGTTGCATAAATTAATGGCAAGATTTTTCTGGAGTAATTGAATAGAAGGAGGCAGTAGACATTGTGCTTCTTAGGATACATTATGCTTACAACATGAGGAGGGGGGAATAGTAGTTAGATCTCTTCATGATATGTCCAAAGCCTTTTACTATAAGCTATGGTGGAATTTCAGAACTAAGCCATCTCTATGGAGCTCATTCATTAGCCAAAAGTACTGCAAGAAGCTGAATCCAATTGTAGTCCCTTAGAGAAGAGGTTCACGCATTTGGAGGAATATGCTAGAATGTAGGGACCTCATTGAACAGCAGATTCTGTGGCAACCAAAGATGGGATCATCTTTGTTTTGGTTTGAAAACTAGACTGGACTGGGAGCTCTGTACTTTGTCATTCCACCTGATTTCTTCTGTGATGAATCAATTCAAAATGTTAATGAAGTGTTTCAGGGCGGGAGATGGAATGATCTAAAATTAAGACAGTTGTTACCTGAAGATTTGGCTACTCATATTTTGCAACACATCAAACCACTGGGGGATAATATGGTGCTGGACAGACCCTTTTGGATGTTGGAGACAAGGGGTAACTTCAGTGTGAGTTCTACATGGGAGTACAAAAGGAGGAGAAAGGAACCTTGTAATGCTTCTAAGATGATCTGGATAAAAGGCTTAACTTTTAAGGTCTATTTCTTTATGTGGAAGGTATGGAAGAATAAGATACACCTAGATGATTTCTTTAGGAGACTAAGATACTTTATGGCATCTAGATGTTGGTGTTGTGTGTTGCCTTAGGAGGAAACACTACCACACTAATTTTTCACTTCTTATGCTGCTAGAAAAGTGTGGCAGTACTTTCTAACAGCTGAAGGTATTAAGGTCGAGGGACTAACATTTTATAAAGCCATTATGAAGTGTTGCACTGTCCAGGTGATACCAAGATTAAATCCTATAATACAAGCCATACCATCTATTAGAGTGATGGAACTATGGAAAAGGGGGAACTCATACAAATATGGAGATGTCGTTTCAGTGAATAGGGTGATTTACTAGGTTTCTACTACTCTACAATATCTGGTAATATTCAGAAAACCAAGCTTACAGAATGTTCCACACAAAAGGACTGACTTTGATTCATATGCTGGAGCAATCTACACCGAAGTTGAAATATACTAAGGTAATGTGGGGATTTCCTGAACAAGGCTGGGTGAAGGTCAACACAGATGGGGTTTCTAGGGGCAATCCTGGTAGGAGTTCTACTGGTTTTATGCTGTGAAATAAGGAAGGGCATGTAGTATATGGGTGTGGCAAGGAGATAGAAAAAGTCACAAATAATGAGGCAGAGATGAAAGCCATTCTAGAAGCATTAAGATATTGTTTCGCACATGATTACATACTCATCGAATTGCATACTGACTCAATGCTAGTTAAAAATGTAATCCTAGGGGAATGCACTGCACCATGGTCTGTGGTAGTTTATATGGAAGAGATAAAGGAATTATAGACAGATGCAATCTGAAGGTGGCTCAAACATTAAGGGAGGGTAATAAATTGGTAGATCACATAGCCAATTATGCTCTAGACTTTGAAGCGATGGAATGCAATGGTTTTGGAGATCTGGATGTCCAAAGGAGGAAAATTGTCAATAGTGATAAGTTACAATGCCCGTATATAAGAGTAAAAGTAGAAAGAAGTTAAGAGGAGAGGAGGAAAGGAATAATAGAAGCAGGAGAAAATCTGGAACTGGTATTACTAACCTAGCTATCTTTTTTGCAGGGAAAGTTACTTCGGGCATATGTCCTCCCTTAAAAAACTCTTACTTGGTGGTATAAGTACTATGTACTCAATGCATGAAGAGGAAACTAAGGGAAGGCACAAGAAGGACATTGGATCCAAAGGTTTTTTATAAGATTCACAAGAGGAAAACCATGCACCATTCCGAATGGAGATGGCACAGTGGTATAAGAAATGCAAAAGCATATGGTCAAGGGAGACCATTCGATAGGATCAAAAGGATTTTAAGCATGCATGCACATTCCAAGAAAAGTTGTTCAAAATAAAGACATGTGCGTGGGGATATTAAAAAGAGGAACATTGGAGAGAGTATTAAATTTGTCAAAAGAATGGGGCACAACTTGGGTGTAATCAGATGACCACAGAACGCTTCTCGACAATCAACAAGAGTTTTCACGCTCGAGGTGATGGAGATTGCATTTGCAGGTAACTACACAACAATGGCATCGTGTTTTCAGGTATGCAGAGTCAAGCTTTGGATTTTCCACCAGCATGGTGGAGTACGTCGGAACTTGAGGCACAGCTGGGTATCTCGCAGCTTTTGAATTATTTAAGGCACGCCTGTATCAATGCACCATACTCATGCCTTTTCCATGTGAATCTGGAGAATTGATGCCACTTCAGTTAAGTTTTCTAATGCTGCGACATTTATTGACTCAGTCAGTTTTAATACAAAAGCACTCCAATAACCAAGCACAACAATAATGGTTAAAGATATTGGATGTAGCACCAGCATGCTGGAGAACATGTGATTTAGAGTAAAGGCTGGAAAAACACCAAAAAACAACACAATTTTTCAATTTTTTAATGCACGCCTGTCTTGATGGTTGTTATGCACGCCTATTACAGCAAACTTGGAGCATACAAGTAATGCCTATTAGTGTCACAACTTGGAATAACATATGGTCCTGGAGGCATCGACAACATCTCTTACATCTTGAAATATTAATGGAACAAATGTACACTTGTTTGGACATGCTACAGAGCGACATTGATTCTTGGCAGTTACGTGTGGTAAAGTCTTGGGTAGTGTATGGCAGTAGAGGGAATAACAACTTAGAGCTTGGCATTGGAACCACATGGCTTCACTATACCATTTGCACAAACCATAATGCACAATCCAAGACACGAAGGGCTTATATAGGTGACTTAAGCTATCTTGGCAATCAAATTTACAAGGGTTTGGGCTGCATACAACTAGAAAATGCAATTTTCACTGAGCCATCAATTTGCTACGACTGGTACTGAATATTGGATTTACAACTCATTGAAGTAACAAAAGGGAACAAGGCTGCACATTTAGACATTCAGAATCCATACTTTGATTTTAAACACATTACTCATTTTGGATCAATTGTAATATCAATGTGCAGTTTCATACTCAATATTGATAATATGAGTCATGTAATCGTCAATGTTTATCTTTTTCATTATGTTAGACCCCCTGATAATGTAATTTTTCTTTATGCTTCTTTTTATATTTATAAAATCTAGTCGCAGGCGCTTGCCGAGCGGATTGTCAAAAAAAAGAAGATAAACCACATATATAACCACTATATCAATCCATAATAACTACAATATGCTGGAGCATTGAAATGAAGAAATATATTTTGTTGCTTGATATGTATAATCATTCGAAAGAAGCTTGATAAAGCTCCTTAATATTTCCATAAAGATCCTTAATAGCTACTTATCGCAAAAGACAAAAGATCCTTAAAGTTTGTAGGAGTAGGAGAAGGCCATAATAAATGAAAAGAGAGAAGTCTAATGTATACTAGTTTTTTTAAAAACGAAGCGAGCAATAGTGGTTTAATTCCCTCAACATAATTCGACAAACCTTGGACTGACTAATTAACCACCAACCGGTGTTCACTTAAATCAAATAAAATGAAGCCTAGAACAATGAATCCTTGAAGATAGATAACCAAAACATAATATACAAATAAGAAGGAAACATAGCGAAAAAACAGTAATAAAAACAGTGATTAAGAAAAGAATAAACCTTTTTTTAGGTGAAGATCTTCTATTGCTGAAGTTTTCAAATATTGACAAGAAAGAGAAACTTCAAATTAACGCACAAAAATCAACCATGTCCAGGACCTAGACCATGAATCTCTACACGTGAATTTCCACCACTAGCTCGACTCGAAAGGACCTCCCAAGCGCAGTGTAATCTGGTTTGAACCAAAAGAAGATGGAAATGGTGATGGGGTTAGATTTTGGTCTTCTGCAGCAGAAGAAGACGATGCAATGCCGAGGGGTCGAGTTCTTTTGGGTGTTCCAACGATGGATCTTAAGGTCTCTCTAGTCTAGGAAGATTAGGTCCTTATCTTTTGTGTGTATTTTTGGGTTGATTTTTGGATATGGAGAAGCCAAGATGATGAAAGAATCAGAGGAGGGGGATCCTTATTTTGAGAAAAGCTGCACTCCGCTTCTCCCCTTCAGATTTTTCACTACTCTATATGTAGAGTCTAGGTTTATGTGCATTTTTGTGTATTTTGCCACTCAGTCCCTAGGTCTTTTTTGTTACGTCCTTAGGGTCTTTCTATTTATTTTTTGTTCCCAGAAAAAAGTCTAAAAGGTTCCATAGGCTTAATGGACTAATCCGAATTGGGCCAAAAATTGGGCTCTAAACTCTTAGAATTGTTATTCAAAACCATAGCTATGTTACTTTAATGTAAGATAAATATACTATATAATACAAAAACTAAATCTTATTAATTAAACTAAACTATTATTAAAACATGAAACTATTATATTTTTTGTATTTTTCAAGATTATGTAAAGATAAAAATAAGGTACTATTTTTTTCTTTTTTTAAGATTAAAAATGACTACAAAACATTAATAAACCTATTTTTTGTAATTTTTGTAATAAAAATAAAGTAAAAGAGTAAAAATGAGTTGAAATAGAGATATTAGGCCTAAATTAAATATTTACACGCTAAAATATATAAAATCTTGGGTAGGGTCAACAATTACATGTCTATAGTTGCCCCTCTTTGACTGGAAACACTAAGTATTTTCAGACAAAGAACGACTAGACAGGTTTTTGACCCGACCCTTATTTGGAGACACTGAAATTAAGAGAAAAAGGGAATGTGACCGAGCCCAAGTATATGATCTGCCTACATATCCTTGGCTATAAAGGAATCAGGCCACATGTAGTTCAGAGGTGAGTGAGGTGATGGAGTATGACGAGGTGGAGAGCCAATCGAGGTACCGTTCTGCCGATATTCTGGTCCACGGTCCTATTATTACATCAAAAATCAAAACATAAAAAAGACTATCTAAGCTTGTCAATTACGAGTTAAAAGATTCCTATCTTTAAGTGTTCTGAAGCTTGATCTTGAGTCTTGAATGGTTCTTCATGCAGACATTGGATATGAACCTTGACGCTAGCTAGTTGCAGGTGCTAATTCATTTTTCCTCAGCTTTTCAGACCAAACTCGGACACCACACCAGGCTTGTGACTCCAATTATGTCTTAAGCAATTCACATTTTTCTCTACTTCTGCATTTGGATTCACTTTTGCCTTCTTTTTGTTTCTCCTCTTATTTTATTATTTTGGATTGTGACTAACTTCCGCTAATCATCTCGGACTATTGAGTCGCATTCCTTTCGCAATTCTCTTTTGTTGCTGACTTGAATTGCATTCTGAAGTGTTTTCCCTTTCTCCAGGTGGACGCCTAATTGTTGAACTCGAATTGTACTTTGAGGTGCCTTCCCTTTTTCCATGTGGATGCCTGACTGCTGAATTTGAACTATATTTTGAGATGCTTTCCTTTTCTCCAGGTGGACGCCTGACCGCTAAACTTGAACTGTATTTGAGATGTTGCCCCTTTTCTGCAGGTGGATGCCTGATTGCTGAACTTGAATTGTATTCCCTTACTCTCCAGGCGGGCTCATGACTGCTAAACGTGAAATATATACCCATGCTTTTCAAGCGAACACATGATTGCTGAACTTGAAATGTATTCCTTGCTCTCTAGGCGAGCTCCTGATTGCTAAACCTGAATGTATTCCCTGCTCTCCAAACATGCACCTGACTGCTAATTTGAAATGTATTCCTTGTTCTCCAGGCGGGCTCCTGACTGCTGACTTGAAATGTATTTCCTTGTTCTCCAGGCAGGCTCCTGATTTCTACAAAAATATACAAAGCAAAGAAAATTTCCTGCCCTAGTTTGGTGCCTGGGCACATAAGTGATTGTAAACTAAATCATGTTACCAAATATTAGCAGGAATTTTAAAGCTAAGACTTGAATTGTACTCCCTTGTTCTCCAGGCGGACTCCTGACTACTAAACTCTTAATGTATTCCCTAGTTCTCCAGGCGGGCTCCTGACTGCTAACTTGAAATGTATTCCCTTGTTCTCCAGGTGAGCTCCTGACTTGAAATGTATTCCCTTGTTTTCCAGGCGGGCTCCTGATTACTGACTTGAAACGTATTCCCTGCTCTCCAGGTGGGCTCCTGACTGCTGACTTGAAATGTATTCCCTTATTCTCCAGGCGGGCTCCTGATTTCAACGAAAATAGACGAAGCAAAGAAAATTTCCTGCCCACATATGTGATTTGTAAACTAAATCATGTTACCAAATATCAGTTGTAATTTGAAAGCTAAGGATTGAATTGTACTCCCTTGTTCTCCTGGCAGGCTCCTGACTGTTAAACTTGAAATATATTCCTTCGTTCTCTAGGCGGGCTCCTGACTGCTGACTTGAAATGTATTCCCTTTGTGCAGGCTCCTGACTGCTGACTTGAAATGTATTCCCTTGTTCTCCAGGTGGGCTCCTGACTGCTGAAACTTCAAACGTATTCCCTATTCTCCAGGCGAGCCCCTGACTGCTGACTTGAAATGTATTCCCTTGTTCTCCAGGCGGGCTCCTGACTGCTGATTTGAAATGTATTCCCTTGTTCTCTAGGCGGGCTCCTGACTTCAACAAAATAGACAAAAAAAGAAAATATCTTGCCCCGGTTTGGTGGATGGGCATCATATTACCAGTTATCAGTAAGAATTTGAAACCTAAAACTTGAATTGTACTCCCTCTGTTCTCCAATCGAGCTCCTGATTGCTAATACTTGAATATATTCCCCTGTTTTCCAGGCGAGCTCATGATTGCTAATTTGAAATGTATTCCCTTGTTCTCTAGGCGGACTGCTGACTATTGATTTGAAATGTATTCCCTTGTTCTCCAGGCGGGCTCCTGACTTGAAATGCATTCCCCTGTACTCCAGGCGGGCTCCTGACTGTTGAATTGAAATGTACTCCCTGCTCTCCAGGCGGGCTCCTGACTGCTGACTTGAAATGTATTCCTTTATTCTCCAGGCAGGCTCCTGATTTCAACAAAAATAGACAAAGCTAAGAAAATTTCCTGCCCCGATTTGGTGGCTGGGCACATATTTGATTGTAAACTAAATCATGTTACCAAATATCAATAGGAATTTGAAAGCTAAAGCTTGAAATGTACTCCCTTGTTCTTCAGGCGGGCTCTTGACTGCTAAACTTGAAAAATATTCCCTTGTTCTCGAAGCGGGCTCCTGACTGCTGACTTAAAATGTATTCCCTTGTTGTCCAGGCGGGCTCCTGACTACTTGTCAAGCCCCAAACTCGAGGGACATGTCCGGCACTCGACCGGGTATCCCTAGTCAAGCGGACCTGGGTGCCTTTCCTATCCCACGTATTACCTCACATCTTCCATTACTTATTAGCCAAGTGAAATGACCATGTGATTAATTTAGAACACCAATTCATTTCAAAACATAAACAAGGTATATGGTTACTAGCGTGGTTTACATTTTACATTGACCCTATATACAAAATACATATTACATAAGTTCATGACCCACGTTTCCTATCTACGGAGCCTCTACAGATGAAAGAAGTTAATACAATATTTGCCGGTAACAAGGCTCCAGCTATACCTTTTACAACAGCAAAATAAAATTACGGAAACAAGCGGCCTGAGCCACGTAGGGCCCCGAGAGGAATGGGGCTCACCAAAACAACTGACAGAAGACGAAGAGGGAGCTACGGTCGGTGGGCTGGAGTACCTGCTACAAATCCACCTACAATCATAACACGAATGTAGCGCCCTTGGCAAAAGGGACGTCAGTACACTTTTTACTGGTATGTATGAACAAACCTTGAAGCAAGTAAACTCAAACCATAGACCAGTAAGTAACAGTAACAGAAACAACAACCAAATCCATAAAGTAAAAACAATCAAGCCAAACAAGTTTTACAAAGTCTCCCGTTTTCCACTTCCACATTTCCACATCAATAGATTTCACATTCTTGCTCATATTTTCATTTCAACAGTGATTTCGATCAAATTCCACCCTTATTATCTCAGCCACCCTTATTACCTCGGTCACCCTTATCACCACAATCCGCACCTTATTACCTCATGTTGCGGTGCGCAACCCGATCCCACCGTACAGTTTCAATTCACAAACAATCACAACAACAACAATAAAAAATTCACAAAGATCACAACAACACTTCTTAGGGAGTAGCAACAATAATTTACAAGTGTTTCCATAACCGTCAATACTATTTCCGTCATATTACACATTCACAAGTGTTTCACGTTACAACAATAATTACCCACGATAAGCCATAGATTTTTAATGTCACCATTATTCCAGTTGCATCACTTACAATTTTCCTTATGTCATTTGTTTCTCAGCTAATACCACATATCATAATCACAACCATGTAAATCACACAAATTTCACAATTTACCCACGTGGATGTCACACACCAACCATTTGAACACCAACAAGGCGATTTTACAAAGTCAAGGTTAGCCCTACATACCTGGAGTCGAATTCCCTTTTTAAACTCCTATTATCAGACACCAAGCAATCTAGCCACGTCAATCTAGTTCACAAATTAACACATGCACCTTAGAATTTGAAATTCACAATTACTATCCGAGCTTATTTAGGTTATCGAGCACAGCCCCTTACTTCTACCCAATTCCCCTTACTAAATTTTAGATTTTGAAAGACATGCATGTGAGTTTCCACCCATTATTTCAAGAATCAAAGCATAAGACTCCCTCCCTTAGCTTAAAATCTGAAATCAAGGAAAAAGGGTTAGGGATTTTACCAGTAATAGTGGGAATGAAGGCAATCAATAAGGATTTTCCCCGGTCCGGCAAGTTTTTGAAGAATCAATTTGATGAAGACCACTTTATCTCTCAAGAACCTCTCCTCTCTCTCTCTCTCTCTCTCTCTCTCTCTCTCTTATTTTGTTCAGAAAATATGTAAAAATGAGGGGTTGGGGTGTTTTATTAGAAAGGGGGTCGGGTTTTAAATTTTAGATAATAGAAGCCCGAGCAAGATCCGCGGTCGCACTATGCGATCGCCGAATTAGAATGCGGTCCGCATATTGGACCGCAGGACTGACCCCAATCACTGAACATCTATGCCTGGGTATGCGGTGGAAATGCGGTCCGCATTCTGATTATGCGGCTGCATAATGGACCGTATTTATAACACCAACTTAGACTAACTCTCTGATTAACTATGCGACAGGAATACGGTCCGCATACTGATAATGCGGTCGCATAATGGACCGCATTTATAACATCAACTTTGACTGCTCACCTGGTTAACTATGCGGTAGGAAAGTGGTTTGCATATCGATTATGCAATCGCATTCTGAACCGCAAAAATGACACTTTTCTGGAAAACATTGACTCTAGATTCTTAAGTGCAAAACCAGTAAAAAAATTTACATAGTCCCAACACATAGGTGAACTTGACTCTACGAGTTGCTAGGATTTGAGCACTCATTTTCTCTGGGCCTTACATCCTCCCCCGCTTAGGATCATTTGTCCTTGAATGAGGATTTTGAAAATCAGATGGTTTAAAAACATGATATGCAAGCTCCTAAATTTCCTCTAACTCTCATATTTTAGAAAAATTTCGCCAGAGTTTCCTTTGAAATTGGACATATCTACCTGCCAGAGAGTCCCCAAAACACATTTCCAAACACCATTACACAAATCTTGTTACCCCTATAACTGCTATACAATTCATTACCTTCACACTAGCTCATATTCAATTTCTCAACACACTTTTGCACATAGTCGGTTACCTTAATGAGTTCGACACACGTTTAACCACTTTGGTACATTAAACACAACTAAATTAAGCATTACTCGTCTGCACTATCATAAGTCATTTACTTATCGCAAGAGTACAATACTTTCATTTTACAAGAAGGGTTGCCTATGGCTCAAATAACCACAACATACAAAATTTTGGCACAACTTGGAGAATTACAATAGTAAAGCATCTAGGGAAGGAATGAGGCGTCTTTGCACCAAATGGGACATAATACTAGTTCTCTTAGGGACAAGAATTCACACGACCACTTCTAAACTTGTTCAAACAAATAGGGGTATTTTTCTTTCATCTCATCTTTCGCTTCCCACGTGGCCCCTTCGACTTGTTGACTTTGCCATAACACTTTAACTGAAGCAATTTCCTTATTTCGCAATCTACGGACTTGCCTATCTAGAATAGCAATCGGAATCTCCTCATATGATAACTCCTCAGTAACTTTGATGTCTTCATCTGGCACGATGGTGGACGGATCTCCAACCACTTTCCTTAACATGGACACATGGAACACCGGGTGCACTAAGCACATTTCAGGGGGCAATTCCAACATATAAGCGACTTGTCCGATCCTTTGAGTGATTCGATAAGGCCCGACATATCTAGGACTCAGTTTTCCCTTCTTCCCAAATCGCATGACTCCCTTCATCGGAGACACCTTCAAGAACACCCAATCATTTACTTGGAACTCAAATTCTCTTTGACGCACGTCAGCATAGGATTTCTGGCGACTCTGAGTAGTCTTCATCCTTTCCTGAATGACTTTAACATTATCCATAGCCTGGTACACAAGATCTGGCCCTAGCAATTCTGCTTCACCCACTTCAAACCACCCAATCGACGACCTACACCTTCTTCCGTACAATGCCTCAAATGGGGACATCTGAATGCTAACATGAAAGCTGTTATTGTAAGCAAATTATATAAGTGGAAAGTGGTCATCCCAACTACCTTTGAAATCCAAGACAAGAGCCCGTAACATATCTTCAAGAGGTCTGAATAGTCCGCTCGGCCTGACCATCGGTCTGCGGATGGAAAGCTGTGTTGAGATTCACCTGGGTACCCAAACCTTGCTGAAATTTCTTCAAAAAATTAGCTGTGAACTGAGCCCCTCAATTCGAGATAATAGAGAGTGGAGTGCCATGAAGCCTTACTATCTCCTTGATATACAACTTAGCATATTGTTCTGCAGTATCGGTGGACTTGACTGGCAAGAAGTGTCCTGATTTAGTGAGTCGATCCAATATTACCCAAATTGAGTCGAACTTGCGCTGAGTGCGAGGTAACCCTACCACGAAATCCATGTTGATCATCTCCCATTTCCACATTGGTATTTCCATAAGCTGAGTTAACCCACCAGGCCGCTGATGCTCAGCCTTCACTTGCTGACAATTCGGACATTTAGATACAAAGTTCGCCACACCCCTTTTCATACCGTTCCACAAATAAATCTCCTTGAGACCATGATACATTTTCGTAGAACCCGGGTGCACGGAATACCTGGAATTGTGAGCCTCCACCATCACCCTCTCTCGAAGCTTATCCATATCCGGGACACATAGCCTACCTTGACACCGCAATACACCATCCTCGCCGCCGAGTGAAAATGCTGAGATCTTGTTACTTAGAACTGCCTCCTTCATTTGTGCCAACATTGGATTAATGAACTGCTTTTTCTTGACTTCCGCTACAAGCGACGATTCTGCTATGTTGCGCACCATAATTTCCTCCTCATTTTGGGTTGAAATACAAACCCCAAGTCTGGCCAGTTGATAAACCTCCTAAGCTAAGGGCTTGTGATCCACTCCCAAATGAGCCAAACTACCCATAGATTTCCGACTGAGAGCATCGGCCACCACGTTTACCTTCCCTGGATGGTATAAAATGTTCATATCATAATCCTTGAGCAATTCTAACCACCGTAGCTGCCTTAAATTTAGTTCCTTCTGCTTGAACAAATACCGGAGACTCTTGTGGTCTGAGAACACATCCACATGGACCCCATAAAGATAATGCCGCCATATTTTCAAAGCAAACACAACTGCAGCAAGCTCCAAATCATGCGTCGGATAATTCTTCTCGTGATTCTTGAGCTGTCTCGAAACATACGCTATAACCTTCCCATGTTACATCAACACACATCCCAAACCAACCCTGGAGGCATCGCAATAAACCACAAATCCTTCCGTGCCTTCTGGCAAGGCCAATATTGGCGCCGAGGTCAACCTTGACTTCAGTTCCTGAAAACTTTTCTCACAAGCGTCGGACCATTGGAACTTAGCTTCTTTCTACGTCAATTTAGTTAATGGGGAGGCGTGGGTAGAGAATCCCTCCGCAAACCTCTGATAGTACCCGGCTAAACCCAAGAAGCTACGAACCTCCGTCGAGGTCGTGGGTCTATGCCAATCCTTTATTGCTGCAATCTTCTGGGGATCCACCTGAATCCCTTCACTGGAAACAACATGACCCAAAAAGGTAACGGACTTCAACCAAAACTCACATTTCAAAAATTTAGCATACAATTGGTGCTGACGAAGAGTCTGCAATACTGCTCTGAGGTGAATAGCATGATCCTCCTTGCCCCGCGAATAAACAAGGATGTCGTCAATGAAAACAATCACAAAGGAGTCTAGAAATGGCTTGAAAACCCGATTCATAAGGTCCATGAAAGCTGCCGGGGTGTTGGTTAGCCCAAAAGACATGACCAAGAATTCGAAGTGACCATAGCCGGTCTTGAAGGCGGTTTTAGGGATGTCATGCTCTCTGATCTTCAATTGGTGATACCCGGACCGCAGATCAATTTTGGAGAAGAACTTTGCACCTTGCAATTGGTCGAACGAATCATCTATCTGAGGCAAAGGATATTTATTCTTGATGGTGACTTTGTTAAGCTGCCGATAATCAATGCACATCCGAAGTGACCCATCCTTCTTTCTGACAAAAAAAATCGAAGCACCCCATGGCAACACACTCGGTCGTATGAACCCCTTCTCTAATAAATCCTTCAGCTGCTCCTTTAACTCTTTAACTCTGCTGGTGCCATTCTGTATGGTGGAATGGATATTGGTTGAGTCTCTGGCAATACATCAATCCCAAAATCAATCTCCCTATCTGGCAGAATCCCTGGAAACTCATCCGGAAACACTTCAAGAAACTCATTCACAACTGGCACGTACTCGGGGATAGACATTTTTGAAGTGGTGTCTGCCACCCGGACCAAATGATAGATACACCCCTTCTTAATCATCTTCGAAGCCTTAAGGTAAGAAATAAACCAACCCTTTGGTACCACACCATTTCCTTTCCATTTAATAACTGGCTCGTTAGGGAACTCGAGTCTCATGACTCTCGTTCGACAGTTAAGTTTGGCAAAGCACGAATAAAGCTAGTCCATCCCTATGATTACATCAAAATATACCATTCCAAGCTCAATAAGATCGGCCGTGGTAACACGACCACACACCGTGACAACACAATTCCTATAAACTCGCGAGGCTGTAATAGAATCACCAACCGGAGTCGATACAGAGAATGGCTCATGATGATGTTCGGGTTCTGTCCCAAAACATGAAGTAATGAATAGGGTGACATAAGACAAAGAGGACCCCGGATCAATAAGAGCAAAACAATCAATGTCCTGAATAGACACGATACCTTTAACAACATCTGGAGAAGCCTCATCACTCTGGCAAACGCTCAAAGCATAGAACCGGCTAGGTCCACCCCTACCATGAGCTCCACCCCTAGCTGCACCGCGCCCTGCTGGAGTTGGTGGACGCACTGATGATGTAGCAACTGAAGAACCAGATGACTGGGTAGATCCCCTACCCATACCCTGACTGGGCGCACGGTAGTCCCGCTGGATGTGACCTCTTACCCTGCACCTATAAGATACCGGGATATCCAAATAGCAAGTCTCTGTATGAAATCTGCCACACTTGGGGAATGTAGTTCCCCCCTGCTGCTGAGACCTCACTCCTGAACGTCCGGACTGGCGGGACCTCCTACTATTTGAACCTGGTCTCGAGTGACTGCTCTACTGATAACTGTGCACAGATGGTGGTGCACTCACCGAGGACTGAGCATATGACTGGGATGGTCCTGATGACCCTCTCCCTAGAACTGGTCTCCCTGAGTGACCCATTGACCGGGCCTTGCTGCTACTCTCCCTTTCTGCCTAAATCTTTAACTTCCTAGCCTCTGTGGCCTGAGCAAATCCTACAATCTTTCCATAATGCATATCTGAGTGCAAGGCTACTGTAGCAGCCTCATTCACCACCAAAGGACTAAGCCCCTGAACGAAACGTTGAACCCGAGCATCCATGGTCGACACTAACTGAGGAGCATACTTGGACAACCTCACAAAATCCATGTGTTACTCCCAAACACTCATACTGCCCTATTTGAGAACCTCGAACTCAGTGGCATGGGCTGCCATTGTCTCGGCAAGCAGGAAGTGGTCCATAAAGGCATCTACAAACTCATCCCATCTAGCCGGAGGCCTTCCTTCCTCACGGGAATCCTCCCACATCTCAAACCACGAACGTGCTGCTCCCCTCAGCTTGTATGAAGCCAACTCAACCCCTTCTATCTCTGTAGCCTTCATCACTCGAAAGGTCTTATACATATCATCAAGGAAATCCTGCGGATCGGCCTCTGGGTCTGTGCCTGAGAATTCTGGAGGGGCCAATCGCAGAAACTGGTGGATTCTGGATCTGGCGGAACTTCCCTATCCGCTGGAGGACATAGGGGCATCATGGGATCTCTAGGCCTGGGCGGCCACTAACTGGGTCAACATACGGATGGCTCCTCTAAGGTCCCCATCAGAAACCCCAGAACCGGAAGTTGGAACTGTATCAGAATCAGGAATATTGGCCGAAGGGATGGTGGAACCCTCTGCCGCAGCCGGAAAAGGAATGCTTGGATCTAGAATAGATGGGCCGGGCAGATTCAAGGCTGGTGAGTCACTCTCACCCACGGCATCAGGTACATGATTCACAACACACTTGAGGTGGCGTCAGCCCTAAGGCCGAGTCTAGCTTTCTTCTTAGGTGCCATTTCTGAAAATTTCGGAACAAGGCACGAGTTAGACATAAATACTTCCACTTTTTACTTCACCGCACGATATAGAATAACAAAGAAGTGGGTAAATTCCTAAATGTCCATGAAGCCCCGTACTTATAGATGTGGTCGACAACACACCGATAAGAAGGGCTCTACTAGACACGGCTCCGAGACATTCTAGGACACTTTAAAACCTGAGGCTGTGATACCAAGTTTGTCACGCCCCAAACTCGAGGGACATGACCGGCGCTCGACCAGGTATCCCCAGTCAAGCGGACCTGGGTGCCTTTCCTATCCCACGTATTACCCCATATCTTCCATTACTTATTTGCTAAGTGAAATGACCATACGATTAAAAAAAATGTATGTTCTCTATTAGAGACCCCATCTGGGCCATTTTTGTTCAAACCAGTACCCAGCCCACTTAAATGCCCCACGCCCAAGCCACAATATTCCGCCCAGTCCAGCCCCAGGCCCAAATTAACTCCCAATCCTGTCCAGCCTCGTTGTTTCAAAACGACGTCGTTCGGTTGAGTTTTGATCTCAACCGTCGATGTTCATCAATCGAACGATCGAGAAGCCCCTCCCTCATAATATATATATGTCTGAATGAGCCCTTACCCCCCCTCTCACTTCATTGTCTCTCACAGAGACGAACAGAACTTCCACCGTTAACCGCCGTTTTTTGCTATCGAAAATCGCCTCACGGCGGTTCTGATAGGCCAAACGACTCCATTATAATGCCATGAACTCTCCTCAACTTCCCCTTTCCAACCATCACCATGGCTTACCTTGAAACCTAGCCATGTTCTTCAAATCTTCAATCGAAGAACGGTCGGAAACCTCAAATCTCCGATGACCTCCAAAAATACATCACAGAACCACCTCAACTTCCTCTTCCTGAATATTCAAACCCCTTCATACGAATCACACCATAGCTCTTCGAATATCGATTTGAAATCATGAACCCTAGCGCCACCATAAGATTCCCTGGTGGCGTCGCCACCTCCAACTGGTCCCAAATTAATACCATACAATCTCCCCAACCTCCTTTACCCAAATTCCAACCCAAAACCCTTCAAATCCGCCTTCAAATCCTCATGTCTCTAATCTAGGTTTTAAACTACATCTGTTCTCATGCGGTTCCAGATAATGTTACGTGTTTGTTTTCAAAAATGAACACATAATATTATCTAGAAGTTGTATCGGAAGTCAATCGAGTTGATATCAAATCTGAGTTCAAAGATCTGGGTTCGAGGTCAAATTGGTAACTTCTTCATGTTCTGTACATCTCCTTATTCTCTGTCTTGCATTATGTTAAGCTAGGATCTCGAATTAACTCCGAAATTATTTTCTCGAAGTTTGATATGTGTTCATTTAGGGCTATTTGGGCCAATATAGATTTTAGGTTTTAATTTACTTCCTGTTCAGTCGTTTAGTCGGATTAGTGTAGTTTAACATAGTGATTAGTATTTCTGCCTCTGTCTAGTGTAGTTGACAAGTCGTTTGTTGATTTGAGAATCCAATAGTTTGATTATTAGCCTATCTTGTGTGAATTGTTTGTTTTGGTTTAATATGTTTTAGTACTTCTTTTGGTTATTGTTGATGGGTTGTAATCAATTTAGCTTGGTCCAGTTAGGTTAATCAATGGTCGTTGTTAATAATACCTTAGTGTAATGCTCAGTTCAATTAGTTGTTAATTAGATAAATTTTTCTATAGTGGATAGATTCAATTAGGGTAAAACAAGGATTGAATTCATTGGGACTAGGATGGTAATTTCAGGGGGTTCAGGGGTTTTAGGCTTTCATAATAGGATGGAATGTTGTAGATTAGAATAGAACTCCTTAGAATCTTCTAGAATAGGGCTCAAGTTAGATTTTAGAAAACTTAAGATAGAATCTTGGGTAACAAGTTAGAAAATAAGGGACTAATTTGAAAATAAATAAGGGACTGCATTATAAATAGAGGATTTCAGGGCTGCCCTCCCTTATGCCTATAAAATGGCATGTGCATTGCCTTGAATCACAAGATTGGCACCCTAAAATTCTCCCCAAAAATATTTGCCAAGTTTCAGATCTAAAATTAAAATTTCAGATCCCAATTTCCTCTTCTAAATCTGAATTCCTTTCGAAAAATCCAAAAACATTAGAAAATCAATAGAAAAGCCAAAAATATACTGTTTTCATTGAAAGTTTCAGTTTAATCTTAGCTTTTAGAGTTCTGATTTTGCAGTTTGAACATCAACGATCATTTATAACAAATTTGAGTAGTTTCAGGGGTTCAATTACCATATTTTGGCTAGTTTTACTGTGCTTTTGATTGCTGAAGTATCCAGGATCGTTTTTGAGATCATCTCTCATAGTTTTGGGTTTAATTAAGTTGGTGTTTGGTTGAGATTTGCTCTTTTGGAGTTTCAAAAATTTTAAAGTTCAATTTCGGATCTATTTGGGTGCATTCAAGTAGTTTATGGTGGAATCTTAGTTCTGACTGTTTTTATCAAATCCTCCTAGATTGTTGAATTGGTTTTGGCTGTATTGATCTCTGTTGCTCGTTGTTGCTGACCTCTCCTCGTTCTGTTGTGATTCAAGTACATGCTTTAATGCTTTCAAGTCTATAGAAACGAAGTAAAGAATTGTGTGAAGCTGATCTCTAAATTTCTTTGTTTTACTCACTATGCGGTGCAAAATACGGTTCGCATATCAATTATGAGGTCGCATAATGGACCGCATCTTGACCTTAATTTTTACCCAACCACTGCTCTAATATGCGGTAGGAATACGGTCCGCATACTAGATCTGCGACCGCATTCCGGACCGCAGAATGGCACTTTTCTGGGAAACTTGATTTCTTTGATTTTTAAAAGCTTAGATCAACACCAAGGGTCCGGAAGAATTTTACACATCCCTAATGCATATCCGGATTTGGACACCACAAGTTACTAGGTTTTGAGCACAAATTTTTTTTACGGGGCCTTACATAGCGCGTCACCTTGGGTGCACCACTATTGTTTGTAAAGAAGAAAGATGGGACTATGTAGTTGTGCATTTATTACCGTTAGTTGAACAAGGCTGCCATCATGAACAAGTAACCGTTGTCACGTATTGATGATTTGTTCGATCAGTTTTAGGGTGCTAAGGTGTTCTCTAAGATAGACTTGAGATCATGGTACAATCAGTTGAGGATTCGGGGCTCAGATGGTCCGGATTGCGTTCCATACCAAATATGGCCATTATGTGTTTCTGGTGATGTCCTTTGGCCTGACTAATGTCCCAGTGACGTTTATGCACTTGATGAACTAGTGTTCAGATCTTATATTGATTCCTTTGTCATCGTCATCATTGACAACATTTTGATACACTCACGTAGCCTAGGAAAGCACGCGCAACATTTGAGAGTAGTGCTTTAGACCTTGCGAGAGTAGAACCTATATGCTAAGTTCTCCAAGTGTGAGTTTTGGCTAGATTCATTGGCATTCTTGGGGCATATTGTATCAGGAGAATGGTATTAAGGTTCATCCCAAGAAGAGTGAGGCAGTTCAGAGTTGGCCGCGTCCTACTTCGGTGACTTAGATCAGGAGTTTCCTGGGGTTAGCATGTTATTAAAGGCAAATTCATACAAGGCTTTTCATCTATTGCATCACCTCTAACTATATTGACCCAGAAGGGTGCTCCTTTTTGTTGGTCCAATGATTGTGACGCGAGCTTTTAGAAGCTCAAGACAACTTTGACTACGGCACCAGTCCTTGTGTTACCTTTTTAGTTCAGGGATTTATACGGTATATTATGACACTTCACGCATTGGTTTGGGTTTTTATTGATGCAGAAGGGGCGAGTTATTGCATATGCTTCATGCCAGCTGAAGATTCATGAGAAGAATTATGTGGTGCACGATCTGGAGTTGGCGACAATTGTTCATGCTCTTAAGATATGAAGGCATTATCTATACAGGGTGCCATGTGAGGTTTACACTGATCATTGCAGCTTACAACATTTGTTCAAGAAGAGAAATCTCAATTTGAGGTAGCTTAGATGGCTTGAGTTACTGAAGGATTATGACATAACCTTTCTTTATCATCCAGGTAAGGCAAATATGGTCGCGTATGCCTTAAGCAGGAAAGCAGAGAGTATGGGTAGCTTGGCATTCATTCCAGTCGAGGAGAGGCCACTAGCCTTGGTCATTCAGTCCTTGGCTAATAGACTTGTAAGGTTAGATATTTAAGATCTCAACCAAGTCCTTATGTATGTTGTTGTTTAGCCTTCATTATTGGGGCTGATCAAGGCCGGGCAGTTCGATGATCCACACTTGACAATTCTCAGAGAGACAGTGCTGTAGAGTAGTGCCAAGGAGGTTTCTACATGTTGTTCTTCGACTCCAAGGTCACCTATGTGTTCCCAATGTTGATGATCTGAGGGAGAGGAATCTATAGAAGGCACACAATTCGCAGTATTCCATTCATTCGGGTGCTACGAAGATGTATCGTGACTTGAGAAAGCATTATTGGTGGCGGATGATGAATAAAGACATAGTGGAGTATGTGGCTAGGTGTTTGAATTGCCAACAGGTTAAGTATGAACACCAGCGACTAGGTGACATACTTTAGCAGATGCCTATACCAGAGTGGAAGTGGGAGCACATTACTATGGACTTCGTACTTGGGTTGCCTCGAACCTTGCGGGAGTTTAATATAGTGTGGGTCATTGTTGATACGTTGACCCAATCGGCACACTTTATTACAAGTTTCATGCCGACTTGTCCCGCGTGTTAGACTTTAGTATTATTGAGTTGGATGAGAGTCTGGGTTATGAGGAGGAGCCAGTTTCCATTATTGATAGACAAGATCGCCAGTTGCGATCTAAGAGGATTTCCACGGTAAAGGTCCAATGGAGGGGCAACTAGTTGAGGAGGCTACCTAGGGATCTGAGGAGGACATGCGGAGCAGATACCCCCATCTTTTTCCTTGCTCGGGTACATTTCTATGTCAGTTTGAGGATGAACGTTTATTTAAGAGGTGGAGAATGTAACGACCTGACTGGTTGTTTTTCTTTTTAGAACCTCCC
>MU752956.1:33656-46803 GCA_026770625.1 Nicotiana glauca | reverse complement strand
AACCCCCCCCCCCCCCCCCAAATAAGACTTTCCAATATTGTTCTAACTAATTTACGGCCTGCGGGGATGGTTTATTCAGGATTTGAAAGAGTTTTAGTTTTAATAGGCACACTTGATTTCCTAAGATATTCTTAAAAGGTTAGGATTGACTTTGGTTAGCATTTTTAGCAAACAGACCCGGACTTGTGTTTTGCTTGTCTCGGAGGGACCGTAGGAATATATGGGACCTGGGAGTATGCTTGGAATCGAATTACGAGGTCCCTAGCCCAAGTAATGAATTTTTGTTAGAAATAGTTAAACTGAAATTCTAAGGATTTACTGAAATAAAATAATTATTGATCATATTGGTATCAAGCCCGTATATTTGTTCCAGATCCCGGTAAAGATCCAATATAAAAGTTAAGACTTGCCCGCAAAATTTGGTGTCAATCCGAGTGGTATAAGTATGTTTCAACGCATTGAAGAACATAAAGTTCATAAGTTTGATTCAATTGATTATAGGGGGTGAATCTTAGATTTAGCGTTCTTTTGGGTGTTCCAAGGGTTCGAGCGAGTCCGTTTTATGATTTCAAACTCGTCGGTATGTTTGGGCAAGGCCCGAGGGCCCCCAGCATCAATCGGGAAATGCTCGAGTGAAGTTGGAAAACATGGGAAGGAGCTAAAGCTCTAGTCTTCTGTCAGAACCACACCTACGGTTGGTCAACCGCATGTGCAAACCGCAGATGGCCTTGCTCTCGTAGAAGCGGACAAGGCGGGCTAAGCAGGAAGCCGCAGAAGCGACTAAGCTTCCGGAAAAGCGGACAGCAGAACCGGTTGCTTCATGTAGAAGGGGCCTAGTGGCGAAGCTAAGATTTTGCAAAAGCATACACCTTTCTGCAGATGTTGTGGGCGTAGGTGCAGCCCAGGACCGCAGATGCGGAAATCACTGAAGCAGTGAGCTTCATTTATCATGGGCTCTAGTCCATTTTAGCTCATTTTCACTCATTCATTTGGGGATTTTGGCGCTATTGAGAGAGGACTATCACCTAACATTTGAGGTGAGTTCATCCTACTTATTTCTAGTTTAATACTTGAACCTCAGGTAGATTAACACATAAAGATTAAGGAAAAATCATGGGATTAGAGCAAAACCCAGGGTTTTGACTAAAGTTAGATTTAACCACGAAATTTGTTAAAGAATGAAGTAGAAATCATATTTTATTGATCCTTAGATATAGAGATCAACTTTCTTCGAAAAGTTTCGGAATCTGAGCACGTGGTCCTTGGATCGAATTTTAGAAAACTTGTGGTTAAGGGTGGGAAACTACTTTAGTAAGTAGCATGCGAACCCTTGAGCTTGTATTGACTAGTTCCTACCTTGTTTAATTAGTTTCGGATCGTTCGGCTCCAAAATTAAGGGTTTGAGCACGTTCTTGATATTGGAAATACGGGAATTGTCCCCATAGGTGTAATAATTGAATAATTTCCCACTAAATGTTGGGGCTACGTATGCACTAGGTGACGAGAGTCCGTGCGTAGCCACTATTATTCTTAAGTTCGGGTAGTCTAGGACCCAAAAACATGCTTTATGTAATATTCTTATGACTTTATGATTAATTTGTATTGCTTAAACCATGTTAAATGTGATAAGTGAAATTAATTCTAGAAACATCACTCTGTCGATCTTTTAAAGAGAAGTTGACATTTCTGTGAGTAACTGCTCCCCTGATATAGTCTTGTCTGCCTGTTTGTTGTGCTTAATTATATTTTACCACGTTGCATGTATGATTCATTAGAGGGATAATAGATGCATCTATGGTTCGCCCTGTTCGATCCTCCAGCAGTTCACACTTTATTTTATGTTGGATCGGGCCGTACGACCTCGGCACTACTGGCATATGCTTCTTGCTTGTATATTGTTGTTGACTGAACTTTGTTATATGCCCTGAAATATATTTGACTAACTGTGTATCATCTAGGAAATGACCTGTTACTTCTTGCTATAAATTGTTAATCATTTATGCTATTCATACTTAGTATAAAACATTCTCAAATTATTTGACCCTAGTAAGTGTCAAGCCGACCCCTCATCTCTACTTCTTTGAGATTAGATAGGATATTTACTGGGTACATATTATATATGTACTCATACTACACAATTATATATAATTGTACAGGATCTGAGGCACGTACATCTGATTACCAGGCTGGTGCAAACTCTTGATCCGGCCCGAGATTCCATGATATGCCACTCCATTCCTATGTCGTTCAGTAGCATGATGGAGTCTTTCTTTACTTTTGGCTGTCCATTTCAAACAGTAGGATAGAATTATACCTTTGTCTATTCTACCACAACTAGAAAATGGGCCTGTGGGAACAGTTATTTTGGCAACGGTTTCTGAACCATTGCCATAGACTAGATACAGTAATGGTTGCAACCGTTAAAATAGAATTTGGGCAGTATCAGTACACTTTAGACATCAAACTGTTGCACTTGTAACAAAACCGTTGCCATAGAGATTTGTTTCGCAATGGATTTGTAAACCGTCCCAATATACATGTATATGGGAACGACTTTGGGAAACAAATTCCTATTGGAACGATTGTTCATTCCCGCCTCGATTTTTCTGCTTAAAATTTCCTGACCCGCCAAGTGACCTATCATTTTATATTTTTTTAACTAATTTTAATAAGGTAAATACAATTAACCCCGCCACCTTCGGTTTATCTCACGTGTATCCCCTCATCGATACATCCAAACTCCCTCATCGATAAATCCAAACTCCCCTCTCTGATCTCTTTTCTTTTTGCATCTTTGCGAAGTTTTAGATTAATGGTCGAGTTTCAGATTTACTAAATCCTCTCTTGGCCGAGTTTCACTCTCTCTATATCTATGCAAATACCTCTTTATTAGACCACCATAATCATTAAACCCTAGAGTTCCAAAGCCCAAAGCGTGGTCGCCTTTCACCATTTTCCGGCACTTTTTCAAGGACAGTTGCTGGCCCTCCCCAAATCCCCTAATTCTAAAATCAGATTTGAGCTCGAATCAGAGAAGCCCAAAATCACTATAGCCTGGTAATTTTCTCTCCTTATTTGGTCATTTTTACTGTTTTTGTTACCATTGCTATACGTTTTTACAATATTTTTTTTTGTTCTTGGAAAAAAGGTTCTTAATTCATGTTGTAGTATTTTGGGTTCTATGTTTAATTTATGTTGTAGTCTATGTTTTTAGTTGTATTTTTACCTGCTGATTTTGTAAATATAGATTCTTTTTATTGTTGATTTTGTTTCTTGCTGATTTTATAAATTCCTTCCTAATGCTGATTTTATAAATTCCTTCTTGATTTTATACAGTAGATATTACAGTTTCTCTAGATGTTACTCATTTATGTTGTTGGAGCTGGAAATATGATATGCTTGGAATCTACATGGAAAGATAATGTGTCGTTACTCTTGTAACATCTTTAATGCTGACACCATTTTACGTATTCACATCACATTTACTGATGTTATTACACTAGACTACAAGTAGAACTTGCTGGAAAGTATGCGATATGGGTGATTCCTCACTTGTATGCTTACGCGCTCAATTTCCCTGTTGAAAAATTCCTCCAAGCTCAAGGAAAAATATGGGTTATGACAGATGCTTGATGCTTTTAATCCTACTTTGGATACTTTATTCTACTATGGAATTTTTGCTATGCTATTTTAAATGTTTTAAACCACAAATGATTTGAAGTTATAGTGCACCACTGGTGCTGTCCATGTATTATTGGAAAAGAGCTAAATGGGATGCCCTTATTTTTCCATCGTGGTCCTTTACATGAAAAATTGCTCTCAAGTGACTTAAGAAATTTAGCAAAGTAGACAGTTACAATAATCCATGTCACTATTCTTGTAAGTCTCTTCTGGGACTACATTTTTTGTTGTAGGCTTCATCCTCCGGTCCGTCTAATAAGTGTCACTTATGGCAATAACAGAGCTTAGTGTATGCTATGAGCAACTTCTGTTCTCCTTCGGGGAATTTTCAAGTTGCATGCTGGCTCCAGTGATTATTAATGCATTGGTTTGTAAATTATAAGCATTAGAAGGTCACATCTAATGACATCTAATGCAGCAGTCTTTTTAAGTTTTTCCTTAGAATCTAAAATTCTTTTCAAATAAAAATTGGAGACCCTGCATATACTAAAATAGCTGTTTTATTCTAGCATAGTGAACTTGGAGCTGGACTTTTCGTCTATAATAGTTGATGTCATTGTAAACCCAACTACTTAATGGATTATGTTCCAGTACTACTGGAATAGGGTCATTATTCTTCTAAAGTGTCAGCTCATCTCTGATTGTCTGTCTCTGTATTTCAGGTTGAAGCTGAAGAACAGCCCGAGATCTCTGACTTGTACTCTATTTCTGCTATTCCTCACTTTGTCTTCTTCTGGTAACTCACATGGGAATTTGCTTTCCTTGTCCATGTACTATTTGTATATCTGCTTGTATTTGTAATCCTGAGAGATGGAATTAACATGCATAGACAAAGTAATGCTAAAATATCGGAAAATACTTCCAGTATCTTCTTGGTTTTCTATTACTTGAACGAAGCTTTTGTAATTATAACAAAGCACGATCTCAGAAACACTAAAAAAAGTATCTTATTTCACTACCATTTTGACTGCCATTATTGATGTTGATGTTGGTAGAAAGAGTAAGCTTTTTGGACGAACCTTTATAAAGGCTAACAAGATATTTAACGGCATTGAGCTCATGTTTTCTGAGTGCAGCTTTAGCAAGATCAATGCCACACATATTTGAAAGCTTGATAAGATAAAACGATAAATCTGAGAGCATATATAATCGTATATGTCATATGGACCATATTTTAGGCAACATGATGCTGGAAAACAGTGTTATGAGGTAATAGTACCCAATGAACTTATACCAACAATGGAACATTTGGCATGAGCCTCCATGTTTTGGTTCAGTGGTCAGGATGCAACACGTGATGTATAATTAGCCACACGACATGGGGTCAAATCTAATCGTAGATGAGGCATGGTATTTAAGTTGATAGAAGGGTAGAAGGACAAACCTTTCTGCCCCGAGTTTTGAACTTGTGGGCCGACTAAACTCAGGCCAGAAGCCTACAGGGGATTTTTTCGATAACAATTAAAATGGAAGATTTCCCATGAAAAGGCTTGCACTTTGTCGTCTCTTTCGAGATGATGATAATCCAAGAAGCTATCAAAAGCACACTTTTAGTACTTGCAGTTGATAAGAAAATAAAATTACTAATAAGTTGTCTTCACTATCATAGGCAGATCCAATAGTTTGTATTTAGCATAAATTTTTTATTAACAAAAAATTGAAGTATGTATATATATATATATAAATAGTCTAGTAGAATGCTGTTGATTATTTTATACTTTTTGCCTTCAATTTACGTTCAAAGATAGATAGTATGAACAGGAGTTAGAAATAAATTACAGTAAGTATGTCTTGAGAAAAGCAAACAACAAGCTTAGGCAAAGAGATCAATATTTTTGTAGTCTTTTAAGTATTTTTGTAGATATGCTATTCACAATATCCATAGAAGAAGTTATAGTGTTTTTCTGTGATGCATTAATTGTCTTCATAGGAACAAGAAGTTCAATGCATGTTACAGTTTCTTGAAACAATGAGAATTATATCTTTGGGGTATACAAAACCATTAAGTCTACTTAAGTTCAAGTATATCAGATTTTCTTGAAAAATCGATAGGCATGCTTAGTCAATGAAATCAGTGTTTTCGAAAAACAACTCTCTTGATAATATCTTGAGAAATAGTTCAGTTGAGCAAGAAAATCAATAAACATGGTCAAGAACTAGACTTGTATTGGTGTGATCCCCTTTTAAGTTTTAAAATCTTGTCGTTATATTAGAATATTATGCTTAAATCTTAAGATAATTCATATGGAGTTATTCATTCAAGCTATCCAAAGAGATTTTGTGTGGTGTGATATAGAGAAACATATTGTAGCGGCCTTCATCCTTGTGAAGGAAATGTACATTTTGTTACCATATATATTAGGGTAGAAATATCTACTTCCACTTATTGTTGCGTTCTAAACCTTGTGTACAGATAGCTACAACTAATGTGGAGGCTGAATTATCAACTACCCATCCCATTCGGCTGGGTTTGGCTTTAAATTTCTCTATTTTCTACTATAAGATAATGAACTCCCCTGAAAGGTTTGTGTGGTTTTTATTAATTGAAGTCTACTCGCAACATATTTTTTATCTCAGTTGATTAGAATATATTTTCATCAGGGCATGCCACCCGGCTAAGCAGGCTTTGATGAAGCAATATCGGAGCTGGATGCCCTTAATGAGGACTCCTACAAAGATAGCACCTTGATTATGTAGCTTTTAAGGGACAATCTCACCTTGTGGACTTCTGACATTCCAGAGGATGCAGGTATGTGCAAGGCATATTCTCAAGGTTGCTTTGGTGTTTCCATTTCCTCTTCGGTAAAATCATCTCTCGTTCTACGTCTTATACACAGTTGAAAATGTGTTATTGATATGCTGTGAATTTGATCTGCGCGTGAGCAAATGTTACTCTCTCATGTTTGTTAATTTTTCATAATCGTACTATGCTGTAAAATATTTGTTTTTTGTTTGCATTCTCCATTTTTTCGTCTTGGTTAATCTTTCATAATAATGCGATGTTGTTCTGATTATTGTGCTTGAATTCTCAATGTTCTTCCTTCTCGGTTGAATTTTTTTAAAATAAAATGCGACGTTGATGTTTTCTTAGAACCTTCTCGAGATCGAATCGGAGAACTACAGTATTTCTGGTCACGAACTCTTCGTATAACTCAGATTTATATTTTGTTTACTACTACTAAATCCTAAAAGTATTATCCTAAGGTTTTTTTTCCTGGTCATCTTATGTTCATTGAGTCCGATATATGGATCAATATTTGTCAAAAGGTAGTAATTAGTATAGGAAAAAAAGAGCAAAGCAAATCCAATTTGTACCAGTTTGGTATGAATATTATTTTTATAATTACTTTTTTGAAATCCTACCCTTATGGACTTTTGGCTGCTTAACAGAATAGCTAATTTGATTCTACATGTTTTTTTTTACCTTTGACTGTCCTATTGGTTGAAAATGATTGAATTGATAACCTTGTTTCTGGTCTGCATCAATCTTGGTTACTTAACATGCTAAAATTAGTCGATTCTTTATCTTTTAGTGATTAAATGCAGTTTCAACATATTTGGTGCAGTGTAAAAGCAACTTATTAGGCCTTTAGGTGAGGAAAGAAAAAATAGAACTTGGTTTTAGGGTGGAAATTCTGCTTACTTGATCATAATTTTGGTAGATGAAAAAGATCTCGTTGCCAAATGGTTTGGCACTTCCATTGTCATTCATAAATATATCAATGTCTCTAGAACAAAAAGCCTCTTAATGGCTAATATGTCTTAACTACGTGGACGAGTAAACATAAGAAATTCTTATATTCATTTGTTCGCCTCAGGTATTGTATAGTAGCTACTTTGCATGTATTCTTATATAGGATATTGCTTTCCTTCCTTCCTTCCTTCCCTCTTCTTCTTCTTGCTCTTCCTGAGCTGAGGGTCTATTAAAAACAGCCTCTCTACCTGCAATAGGTAGGGGTAAGGTCTGAGTACAGATTATCCTCCCCAGACCCTATATGTTGGGACCAAACTGGGTTAGTTGTTGTAGTTGTTGCTTTGGTGTTTACATAATCTACTAGTTGCTGGTTCATTAACTTTCTACCTACTCTTTTCTCCTTGTAGTTGCTAGGGTAAACTTGAGTCGTCATGGGTGCTAAGTTGCCTATCACAGATGAGAGATATCCTCTGAACGAATTAGTTGATCTATTCCGACCTTTAGATGGTATTTACCGTGGAATTCTCTCTTTCGTCGACCGATCTCTATCACTCCCAAGCAGGATTTGTACAGTTGTCCATTTCTTACAATGGAACTTCACCTGAAGTGCTTGATATTTCTTCATTGCATGTATCTGTGGACACTGATGCATCTCGGCCCCCAAATAGCGAGACACCCGAGTCGTTGCTTAACGAGTTTGATAAAATTTAGTTCTCCGATCCTAAGATTGTAAATGAAACTAATCTTATGGTCTCTGAGTACTTTAATATACCAGGCACTAATCTGGACTCTCAAAGCTCAGATAGCTTTGTCTCTTCTGATACATAAAATCAACTCAGTTCAGATGTATATGAAATCAGGAATTAGCTAGTGGTCACAAAATCAAATTTGTGCAAACTGACTTCTTTTCCTTTTAAATCTTGTAATGTGATTAATTTGATATGTTGTTCTTTTTTAGTAGCTTGCATGTACATTTAATGTTCAAAATTTTAAGCGGAATTGTAGAGGATCAGCAGGGTCCGCATATGCGGTAGACTTACCAGAGAAACGGTACCGCATCTGCGAATGGGTAATCTTAGGTGCAAAAGCTTGTCTTTAAGTGAAAGGTCACAGGTGCGGCCATGTCTTCGCAGAAGCGGGACCGCAGATGCTGTCCCAGAGCCGCAGAAGCGGATTAACTAGACAGAAACATATAAATACTTGCCTTCGAGAGATTTAGCTATTTTTCACCTCTTTTCAAACGGGAAGATGCTTGGGGAGCATTTTTCAAGAGAGATTTTCAGAGGAGTTTATTGGGGTAAGATCTTTGGTCCCTAAACTCATTATTGGAGTGATTTTTATCTTACAAGCATGAAAAACTAAGGAAAATCAGTGGTAATTTAGGGGTTAGGGCTTGACTAATTAGAGGCTTTTGAGTGATGATTTGAGGGACCAGTTCATGTCCAATTTTGGTACTTTCGGTATGACTGAACTCCTGAGAGTGTGTGAATTATGGAAATGTAAATTTTGCCCAATTCCGAGGCATGGGTCCGAGAGGCGTTTAGGTTATTTTACCTAATTTTGCATATTAGCTTAGGATGTAATTGTAGAATAATTTACTTGATGTGTTATTTACGTTATGCAATTGAATTGAGTAGATTTGGTCTATTTGGAGTCAAGTACTCATGGCAAGAACATGGTTTCTGGCTAATTTTGAGCCAGTTTGAGGTAAATGACTTGCCTAACCTTGTATGGGGAATCTTTCCCTTAGGATTTGGTATTATTGTGGGATTCCAGTGGATTCCCCTTGCTTGTTTATTTGGGACTATGGATGTGGGACTCTGGTAGATCCCCCTGCACAGTTATATGGAACTACGGGACTACACCCACCACTAAATTGAGGGCTTCTCTTGCTCGCTCTAACGCTCATTTTGTAGACAGCGAGTGGAGTGCATTAGCCCCTTTAGAGATAGGGAGGAGCACTAGACGAACTTGTAAGTAAAGTATCTACTTGTTACGGAATCTCAAATGTCAAAGTGTGGATTTCCTATAGTAAAAAAAAGTAGATTCCCCCTATACTGTGTATTTACATTTGGAGACTACGGAACGGGATTCTGACAAATCCCTGACGCACTATGAGTTGGACTAACAGACGACACCCGAGAGATCCACTGGATATTCACATTTGGGGGCTATAGGACGGTGTCCTAGTAGATCCCCAGATCGCTGGACATTTACAATTGGGGGCTACAGGACGGTATCCTGGTAGATCCCCAGTTGCTATCTCTGTGTTGAATTGTGTTGCTTTGGTGATTATTTTGCCTTTGTACTAGTTGTTGTTGTTCTTTATATTCTATGTTATTTCTTACTGTTTCACTTAATTATACTGTCTTGCTCAACACTGTTATATTGTGTATTTTATTTAACCTCAGTAGGGCCCTTACCTTCCTCGTCACTACCCGATCGATGTTAGGTTTGGCACTTACTGAGTACCGCTATAGTGTACTCATGCCCTTTCTGCGAATGTTTTTCATGTGCAGATCTAGGTACTTTCACTTAGTCTTATCATCCTTAAGGCGAGGCGCTTCTGTAGAGACTTCGATGTATATCTGCTGCGTCCGTAAACCGAGGAGTCTCTTTTTATCTTTTTGTAATAGTATAAACCTTAAGTCTTTCCCTTTTTATAGACATTTCTAGAGTTAGAGTTTCTTATGTATCTCTTTACTTGTGATTCATGGGGTTCCATATTTTGGGAGTGTTAGGCTGAGATTTTGTACTGTTATGCACCAGGGACTATTTCATTTTGTCTTTTTGATTTTATATTATTTTCTTTACACAAATTGTTTCTTTTTTTTTTTTTTTGCATTTGTTAGGATTACCTAGTCGTAGAGATTAGGTGTCATCACGATAGTTCATGGAGGGGAACTGGGGTTGTGACATTTACCTTGCAGGGATGTCATTGCTCACGATATTGTTTCCCTTGTCGGAATACTACTGATATATTATTTCTCCCTTGTCGGGATTCTATTGTGATTTTATTGATTCCCTTGTCCGAATTGCTTTGTGATTGTTTCTTGGGTAAGGATGAGTGTAAAGAATGAAGGGTGATGCCGTGCGTGATATTTATGAGTGAGTGTTAATGCACGAAGGGCGATGCCATGCCAATATTTTGATTATTAGAGCACGAAGGGTGATGTCGTGCCAAACGATATACAATGTCGTGCCTTGATATGAGTGATAATGCATGATGGATAATTCTGTGCCATGATTATGCGTGTTAAAAGCTCGAAGGGTGATCTCGTGCCGATTATATTGATTCTTATTGTGAGAACGAGAGTAAAAGCACGAAGGGTGATGCCGTGCACTTTTATTGTTCTCCTTATTCTTGCTTATAGTTGAATTTTTGGTGTTCTTTATGCTTCTTTACTGAAATTCTGTGTGTACTTGTTATCCCTCCCCCCATAGCATGTTCTCGCTTACCAACTTTACTTGCTAGTTCTATTGTTATTACTTAATGTATATAATATAACTGCACAGGTTTATTTGGTAGTCTTGCCCTATCCCCATCACTACTTCGCCGAGGTTAGGCTCGACACTTACCAGCACATGGGGTCGGTTGTGCTGATACTACACTCTGCACTCTTTTGTGTAAATAATAGTTTTGGAGTGTACAGACCTTAGCTAGGGGTTTCTGCCTTCAGTCTATGGGAGACCCGAGGTAGTCCTTCAGGTGTCCGTAGGCCTTGGCGTCCCCTTCTATCATTTCCTTTATGTTTTACTTATTCAGAGACAGACTCGTGTATTTCTATTCAGACCTTATTTTTAGTATTCATAGATGGTCTGTGACATTGTGAGACCAAATTCTATGTAGAGTTGTATTTAGACTTCCGCAATTTGTATTAAGTTAAATTACCAGATTTCATCTTCCGCATTGCTTCTATATATATTATTCCAATGTTCATCTCCTATTATATAGAATTGTTAAAAGGTGAAGGAAAAAGGGTAATAGTTCTATAATACCCATCTTGCCTAGCTTTCACGAGTAGGCACCATCACGACTCTCGAGGGTGAGAAATTTGGATCGTGACTAGTTGGTATCAGAGCTCTAGGTTTCATAGGTCTCACAATTCATGGAAAAACTTAATAGAGTCTGAGGGATCGATACAGAGACATTTGTATTTATCCCCTAGAGGTTACAGAGTTAGGAAAAACTTCACATCTTTTCTTCTCTGTCGTCCGATTTTGTTTTCTCACTGCTAAATTGAACCCTCTACTCTTGTTCTTTAAAAAATGGCGAGGTCATGCACCACTTCTTCATCTGAGCGGCAGATTAGACCGGTGATGGATGAACTACATCTTTAGATGCCTTGTGGAGGTTAGTAGGTTCACCAAGCTCTTTACTACAACTTTTGGTGGTACGTCTTTTGAGGACCCCCAGGATTATTTGAATAGTTGTCATGAGGTTCTACGGAACATGGGCATGGTGGAGATAATGGGGTTGACTTTGCTGCTTTTTGTCTATCTGGATCCGCCAAGACTTGGTTGATAGATTATTTTTTGGCCATAAAAACTGGGTTACCGGCTTTGACTTGGGATCAGTTCTCTCATCTATTTCTTGACAAGTTTCTTCCTATCACTCAGAGGGAGCAGTATCGGAAGCAGTTTGAGTGTCTCTAGCAGGGTTCAGTGACTGTCACTCAGTACGAGACCAGATTTATTTACCTAGACCATTATGCTCTTCTTATACTTCCCACTGAGAGAGAGAGAGAAAGAAAGTGAGGAGGTTCATTGAGTGACTCGTTTAGCCTATTCGATTGCAGATGGCTAAGGAGACGGGGAGCGAGATTTCTTTTCAGGATGTGGCCAATGTGGCTGGAAGAGTTGAGATGGTTCTATCACATGGTAGTGGTCGGGGGTCTGACAGGAGGCCTCGTCACTCGAGAAGGTTCGGTGATGCCTCATCTGGAGGTAGGGATTCTTTTGGTAGGGGCCATCTTTCTAAGATATTTCATTCAGCACTTCAGGCTTCTCACAGTGCGCCAAGTGGTCATGGTTCTCATATGCAGTATTCTGATCATTTTCCCTACAGTTCACCACTAGCTCCTATCAGCACACCACCGCTCTAGAGTTTTCAGGGTGGTCATTCAGGTCATCAGGGTCAACAATCTTAGCAGCTGAGGGCTTGTTATACTTGTGGCGATAGGAGGCATATTGCTAGATTTTGCCCTCGAGTACCGAGTAACTTTAGGATCAGGGTTCCTGTACCATGGTTCGGGCACTGAGTATTCCACCGCTAGCTCAGCAAGCTAGAGGTGGGGATAGAGGTCCTAGAGGTAGAGGTACAGGTATTAGAGGTGCAGCTCAGGCCGCTAGAGGTGGAGGCTAGCCAGCAGGAGGCCGCTAGAGGTGGAGGCCGAGCCCCGATGTTAGGCTCTTATAGCCAAGCTTCAGGCTGAGGCTTCTGATGTAGTTATCACAGGTACTGTTCTGATTTGTAGTAGGGATGCTTAAGGGCTATTTTATCCATGGTCTACATACTCCTATATGTCATCTTATCTTGCACCGTATTTGATCATGCCTTGTAATTCTTTGAGTGTTCATGTATATGTGTCTATGCCGGTGGGTGATTCTATTGTGGTATATGTTGCGACCAAAACACTCACGCAAGTGTACGCGATCGACAAGTAATATAGTAGTAAGTAGAGTATCGTTCCCACGAGGAATTGTGATCAACTTCTCGACTGATTTAGACTCAAACCATTATCAACTCAAGCTAAATTATCACAAAAAAAA
>MU752956.1:0-29950 GCA_026770625.1 Nicotiana glauca | reverse complement strand
TTGTTTCGTTCTTGTTGCTCAAATTTCCACTTGATTACCATCATAAACTCTCAATTGGTTAATTAACTCCTGTGAAACATTAAAATCACAATTAGAGCTAAATTTTACATTAATTATACTCATATGACAGTAAATCCTTCTTAATTTAGAGCATATATATATAGGCTATATAATACAATTTAGCCTATCATCAGTATATTGTGTTTATTGTTCTTCTATGGTTGTGATTGGGGGTCTTGAGACCCGAGTTGACTTGTTACTTTTGGATATGATTGATTTTGATATCATATTAGGGATGGACTGGTTATCACCTTACCACGCTATCTTGGATTGTCATGCCAAGACTGTGACCTTAGCCTTGCCGGTTTTACCTTGTTTAGAGTAGGGAGGGACTCCTGGTCATTCCACCCGTAGGGTTATCTCATATTTAAATGCTCGGCATATGGTTGATAAGGGATGTTTGGCCTATTTGGCATATGTTCGTGATTCTAGTGCCGAGGTTCCTTCTATGGATTCTATGCCTGTTGTTCGTGAGTTTCCTGAGGTATTTCCTTCAGACCTACTGGGTATGCCACCCAACAGGGATATTAACTTTTACATTGATTTGGCTCCAGGCACTCAGCCCATTTCTATCTCGTTATATTGTATGGCCTCGTCAGAGTTCAAAGAATTGAAGGAGCAGTTGCAAGACTTGATTGATAAGGGCTTCATTAGACTAGTGTCTAGCCTTAGGGTGTGCCGGTGTTGTTTTTTAAGAAGAAATAAGGATCGATAAGGATGCCTATAGATTATCGGCAGTTGAACAAGGTCACAATCAAAAACAAGCATCCATTGTCGGGGATTGATGATTTGTTTGATCAGCTTCAGGGTGCCAAGGTATTCTCGAAGATTAACTTTAAATCTGGCTACTATCAGTTGAAGATTAGGGCATCTGATGTCCCTAAGATAGCTTTTCGCACTCGGTACGAGCATTATGAGTTCTTGGTAATGTCATTCAAGTTGCCAAATGCCCCAGCAGCTTTCATGGATTTGATTAATCGAGTGTTCAATCCTTACTTAGATTCATTCGTGATAGTCTTCATTGATGATATTTTTATTTAATCACGCAACCAGGAGGAGCATAAGCAGCATCTGAGAGTTGTTCTTCAGACTTTGATAGATGGTCAGTAGTATGTTAAGTTTTCGAAGTGTGAGTTTTGGTTAGGATCAGTTGCTTTCTTGGGTCACGTTGTATCAGCAGAGGGTATTCAAGTGGATCCGAAGATGATAGAGGTAGTCAAAGACTGGCCTAGACTCACATCAGCTATAGAGATCTTGAGTTTCTTGGGTTTGTGGGTTATTATTGTCGGTTTGTGGAAAGGTTTTCATATATTTCAACCCCGACGACCAGGTTAACCCAGAAGGGTGTCCAATCCAGGTGGTCAGACAAGTGTGAGATAAGCTTTAAGAAGCTCAAGATAGCTTTGACTACGGCGCTGGTGTTAGTATTGCCTACAGGTTGAGGGCCATATATAGTCTATTGTGATGCATCTCGTATTGTACTTGGTGCAGTGTTGATGCAGGATGGCACGACAATTGAAGATATATGAGAAGAATTATCCAGTTCATAATTTGGAGTTCGTAGCCATTGTTTACACACTGATGATTTAGAGGCACTAATTATATGGTGTGTCATGTGAGGTGTTGATGGATCACAAGAATTTGCAATACTTATTCAAGCAGAAGGAGCTAAATTTAAGGCAGAGGAGGTGGTTAGAGCTTTTGAAAGACTATGATATCACTATGTTATATCATCCGGGGAAGGCCAATGTGATGGCCAATGCTTAGAGTAGAAAGTCAGTCAACATAGGCAGTCTTGCATATATTCCGGTCGGTGACAGACCACTTGCTTTGTATGTTACAGGCTTTAGCCAATCAGTTCGTGAAATTGGATGTTTCTAAGCCCAGCCGCATATTAGCTAGTATAGTCACTCGCTCTTCATTATTTGAGCATATCCGAGATCGGCAGTATAGTGATCCTCATTTGCTTGTCCTTAGAGACACAGTGCGGCACGGAAGTGCCAAGTAGGTTACAGTTGGAGATGATGGAGTTTTAAGAATGCAGGATCGAGTTTGTGTGCCTAATGTGGATGGAATTCGGGGGTTGATTCTAGAATAGGCCCATAGTTCCCGGTATTCCTTTCATACGGGTGCCACCAACATGTTTCAAGACTTGCAGCAGCATTATTTGTGAATGAGGATGAAGAAGGATATTGTTGCACATGTGGTTCGGTGTTTGAATTGTCAGTAGGTAAAGTACGAGCATCAGAGACTTTGTGGTTTGTTCGAGAAGATTGAGATTCCTAAGTAGAAGTGGGAACGTATCACTATAGACTTTTTTTGTTGGACTCCCACAGACTCAGAGGAAGTTCGATACAGTATGGGTTATTGTTGATAAGCTGACCAAGTCAGCACATTTAATTCATGTGGCGGTTTCTTATTCTTTTGAACGGTTGGCAGAGATCTATATTTGAGAGATTGTTTGTATTCATGGTGTGCCCGTGTCTATTATTTCTGACTGAGGTACGTAATTTACCTCATATTTCTAGAGGTCAGTTCAGCGTTAGTTTGGAACACGGGTCGAGTTGAGTATAGCATTTCATCCTCAGACGGACGGGCAGTCCGAGCCTACTATTCATATTTTGGAGGATATGCTCTGGGATTGTGTTATTAACTTTGGAGGCTGGTGGGATCAGTTCTTGCTTTTAGCGGAGTTTTCCTTCAACAACAGCTACCAGTCGAGCATCCAGATGGCTCCCTATAATTCTTTATATAGTATGCAGTGTCGGTCGCCGGTTGGGTGGTTTGAGTAGGGAGAGACTCGGTTATTGGTTACGGATGTAGTACATAATGCCTTGGACAAGGTCAGTATCACTTAGGATAGGCTTCGTACAGCTCAGTCCAGGCAAAAGAATTATGTCGACCGTATGGTTTTGATGTGGCATTCATGGTCAGCGGGTGTTTGTTCGAATGTCGCCTATGAAGGACGTGATGAGATTTGGAAAGAAGGTCAAGTTAAGCCTTTGATTCATTGGTTCTTTTGAGATTCTTGATCGAGTGGGAGGGGCAGTTTAAGGAATTGTGTTGCCATCAAGTTTATCAGCCGTGCATCCAGCGTTTCATGTGTCCCTGCTTCGGAAGTATCATGGAGATCCATCCCATGTGTTAGACGTCAGTACTGTCCAATTGGACAAGACTTATCCAATGAAGAGGAGTCGGAAGTTATTCTAGACTGGCAGGTTCGTCAGTTGGGATCGAAGAGTTTCCCTTCTGTTCTTGTTTGGTGGAGAGGTCAGCCTGCCGAGGCAGCTACCTGGGAGTCCGAGTCCGATATCCGGAGCCGATATCCCTATCTTTTCTCCAACTCAAGTACTTTTCTTATATCCGTTCGAGGACGAACAATTGTTTAAGAGGCAGAGAATGTGATAACCTTTGTCATCACTCATTTTTAAAGTAAATTCTGAGTTCCGAGGCCTTAAAACCCTATTTTCTCTCACCTCGATTTGCATGCACAACTTTTATGTAAAAACTAAGTATAATAAGAAAATTGGCTTTTAAAATTGAGTAAAGTTGACTCTGGTTAACATTCTTAGTAAATGGACCCAGACCCATGATCTGACGGTCTCGTTGGGTCCGTAGTAAAATGTGGGACTTGGGCGTCTGCCCGGAATCGAATTCTGAGGTCCCAAGCCCGAGAAATGAATTTTTTTAGTTGATGTAATTTTTTGATGGTATTGGGCCCGTTCCTTGATTCTGGAGCACGGTACAAGTCTAAAATAATAATTAAGTTGAATCTGTATAATTTGGTAAAGATCGGAATTGATTTGGCATAAAATGGACCTATAGTTGAGAAAATAGTAATTTTGATATTTTTAAGTGATTTCATGAATTTGAGGGTTAATTCATATTTTGATGATTTGATCGCACGAGCAAGTTTGTATGATGTTTTTGGACTTGCATGTATGTTTGGTTTGGAGCCCCGAGGGCTTGGGTAAGTTTTTCTTATGCCACACAGTGAATCTAGACTTAGGAACAATTTCTAGTATCAGGTATTTTTGCCCAAGTCTCTGATCTCGCAATTGCGAGATAAGTGGTCAGCCTTGGGAAGTGCAACCAAATTGTCGCAATTGCGAACCAAGCCTGAGCAGGCCCTCATCATAATTACGACCCCAGGGCTGGGAAATGCAACCCCCCTCATCGCAAATGCAACCTCTTCTTCGCAATTGCGAAGTTGACAAAATTTGGTCGGGTCGCAAATACGACAATTCCTTCGCATTTGCGAAGCTAGCAGAAATCTCATGGTTCGCAATTGTGAACCCCTGGTCGCAACTGCGACATTAGAGCCCTGTTAAGAGGAATTTCAGACAGGATTTCATTCATTTTTTCAAACTTTTCAAACCCTAAAACCTCTTGGGCAATTTTCAAAGGCACATACTCTTCCAAATCATTAGTAAGTCATTTCTAACTCATTTTTTTCAATCTATAACATCTTTTCACATGATTTCAATTTAAAATCAAGGGTTTTCATGTGGAAATTGGGTGTTTTTGGATAGAACTTAGGATTTTCAAATTTTGGGGATTTGGACCTCGATTTGAGGTCCGATTTCAAAATAAATTATATATTTGAGTTTGTGGGTGAATGGATCATTGGGTTTTGGTTTGAACCTTGGGTTTTGACCATGTGGGCTTGGGGTCGATTTTTGACTTTTTGAGGAAATCATTATAAAACTTATTTTAATGCATTATAATTGTTTCTTTTAGCATTTATTGATGTCGTTAAGTAAATTGCAACTAGATACAAGCAAATTGGAAGTTGAATCGAGAGGTAAAGCGGTAGTTGAGGCTTGATTGTGCTCGTGGCATTGAGGTAAGTGTTTGGTCTAACCTTAACTTGAGTGAATAGGAGTCGTGCTCTTATTTGATATGTGTTAATTGTAGAGTACGGCATATAGGTGTAGTACGAGTACCTATATATTGGTGTCAAGCATGTCCGTGAGTCTTATACTATGATTGTTGTGACTCTGTTATGTATTATTCATGCTTAATATGATGATTTCCAATGTTGAACATGGCTTGTGGAAGTATTCTTGGTAATTGAAAATTCTAGACCATTGGCTCAAGTGTAGAATTAATTTGTGAAATAATTTTGGAAAAGAGAGGAGGTTTATGATATTGTTTCCCTTGCCGGGATATTATTGCTTTTGATATTGTTTCCCTTGCCGGGATGTCACTACTCATGATATTGTTTCCCTTGCCGGGATATTATTGATATATTATTGCTCCCTTGTCGGGATTCTATTGTGATTTTATTGATTCCCTTGCCCAAATTGCTTTGTGATTGTTACTTGGGTAAGGATGAGTGATAAAGCACGAAGGGTGATACCGTGCGTGATATTTATGAGTGAGTGTTAATGCACAAAGGTGATGTCGTGCCGATATTGTGATTATTAAAGCACGAAGGGTGATGCCATGCCCCACGATGTACATTGATGTGCTTTGATATGAATGATAATGCATAAAGGATAATTCCGTGCCATGATTATGTGAGGCACGAAGAGTGATGTCGTGGCGATTATATTGATTGTTATGGTGAGAACAAGAATAAAATTACGAAGGATGATGTCATGCCCTTGTATTGTTCTAATTATTCTTGCTTACAGTTGAATATTTGGTGTTCTTTATGCTTTTTTACTAAAATTCTTTTCTACTTGTTACATCCCCCTCCCCCCGCAGCATGTTCCCCTTTTAACTTTAACTGTTAGTTTTGTTGTTATTACTTGTTGTATACAATATTGCTGAACTACTTTATTTAGTAGTCTTGTCCTACCCTCATCACTACTTCGCCGAGGTTAGGCTCGACACTTACCAGTACATGGGGCCGGTTGTGCTGATTCCGATACTGAAGCATACGGACCTTAGCTAGGGGTTGCTGCCTTCAGTCCATCGGAGACCCGAAGTAGTCCTGCAGGGGTCAACAAACCTTGGCGTCCCCTTCTATCATTTCCTTTCTGTTTTTACTTATTTAGAGACAGACTCATGTATTTCTATTCAGACCTTATTTGTAGTATTCGTTGATGGTTCGTGACATTGTGACACCAAATTCTGGGTAAAGCTATATTTAGACTTCCGCAATTTGTATTAAGTTAAATTATCAGATATCGTCTATCGAATTTCTTTTATTATTATTATTCCGCTGTTGAATACTTATTAAATTGTATTGTTAAAAGGTTAAGGAAAAATGGTAATAATTCAGTAATACTTGGTTTGCCTAGCTTTCACGAGTAGGCGCCATCATGACTCCCGAGGGTGGGAATTCCGGATCATGACATTAAATGACAAATAATAAATTATGGCATTGAAATCAACTAAAGCATGTAACAATTAAGGCATGGAATAAGATAGTTCATGAAAACGGATATTTTGACGGCATATATACACTCATCACCTCGCTTATATGCCATTTTCTCAAATAATACACACAACATATATTTCACAAGTTCCTAATTCTCTATAGTCAAGGTTAGATCCAACACTTACCTCACTCTGTAATTAAATTAAAGCTCAATCAGGGCCTTTCCTCTGAAATTTCTACCATGAAAGAGCATAGATTAAATGTTAGAAAACAATAGGTGTATATGAAAATGGAAGAAAGCGAGTAAAATCTACTTACCTATGAAATTGGAATGAAATTTCTCTTCAAAATCGCCTCTAGGCAGAGCCCAAACTTAGAAATAGTGAAAATGGGTTAAATCCCGACTTTGAGATATTTAAGTCACTGGGCGCCAAACCTTCTTCACATTCGCTAAAGTCCTGACGTGATCACAAAAAGCAGCGGACAAAATGGATTTCGTGTTCATGAGGGGTTTCACACATTTGCGATGGCATGTTCCCCCCTGGCCATTGCATTCGCGAGCCTAGGCTGGCGATCGTAGAGAACAAACCCTGGAAACCCTTACCCATTGCGTTCATGAGTGAAGAGCCTCATTCGCAAAGAGAAATTGTATATGGTGAAATCGGAGGGTCAAATTTCTCGTCATCGATACACCTCAGCAGATCATCTTGAAGCCTCGAGGCTACAAGGCTATAGTCAGGTTTCCTCCATCAAGGCTCGTCGACGCCTGACCTTGCTACAATGTTGACTACGTGTTTATTGCAAAAATGGTAATAACAACTAAATTTGTTTATGGGGATCTAAAAATATGTGATCTACTTTATGCTAGTTGTTAACCAGTTGATGCTAGATATGTGAGACTTAGAAACAAAATAAAAGTTAAGGAGAGAGGGATAATCAAACCGATAAGCTAGTCAATCGAGGCCTCGAGCTTGTCGATACGGGGGCTTTGAGGTCAATTTCGGGGCTCGGCTACGAGGTACCGAGGGTAATCGGTGTAGGGCTAACAGTTATGAGATAATAAACGAAGGATCTTTATGGCAACTGATAAGAAATAAATGAAGAACAACAATGGAGATAATAAATGAGAGCAACACTATCAAGAGAGTATATTAGATAGCAGAGAGAATGTTCTTCTACATTTTGTGTGGAGCAGCTGAAGCAACAAGAGCTTACAAAATGACAAAGGTCTCCTTTATATAGGAGGAGAATCCTTACATCGTACAAAGTGCATTAATAACAAAGAAACAGAGATATGACAACTAGATGAGACTCTGAATCAGTAGTAGGGTAGCTTGTTAGGCTCTGTCAGTCCTAACCATGTTTCTTGGGAAATCCCCTCTTTTTCAATATATTTTTTGATCTATAGCTCCTGACCTCGAATATCGATAGCCACCGAGGGAGAGCCTCGACACAAGTCTCAAACCTCGAGAAGTATGTTCGCGGGGTACCAAAATGACGAGAAAATTAGAACCCCGATTTTTACCGTGCGTAGATAGTCTCCGTGTTTCTTGGAGTAGAATTGACAACAAACGATCTTGAATCTTTGCACCCTCCGATACCTTTGCAATGATGATAGTCATAAGATGCCAAGATATGACGCACACAAAGATCCCAAAGTTCTTCGCATTGATTATGGAAGTTAGTTGTCTCTTGGCCCTCCCTAATCGTGCACACGTGGCTTCTATAAATAATCCCTTTCTCATTATTTACGACTAACTATATTCCCAACCCCTAGAAAAGGTTTGTTTTATTTTATTCTTTCTTAGGAACGTAACCCCCTTTTTCTCTAGAACTTTATAGGAATGGCGAAAACTTCCACCTCTGCCTCTCAGGACAATGCAACCTCATCATCTTTGCTTCTGTCTCAAGGTCAAGCGGCCATACCTCCTCATGCTGAGGAATGCGTCCCACGATCTTTCACGATGGCTTCTTATTTCAAGGCCGAGAGGTCTTCTTTGAAGACAAAGCATCGTGAGCCCGTAACTCGGTATTTTAGTTTGGTAACTGATCTCGAAAGATTGAGGGCTGATTGACGCTGGGGGGATGTCGTGCTTGTGGATATCCCTGCTTGGGAGAAAGATATTACTGCAAACAAAGTTGACGTTCTGAGTGTGTATACTTATCCGTTTACCTTAGGGTCGATGGGGCCATCCTCGCCCCTGGTCGACCGTGTGATTCTCTACTTCTGTCGATGGTATCAGGTTACCTTTGGCAAAATTCATCTTTCATTCTGGTGTGTTGTTCACATGATCAGGTACTACGCGAACATGATCCAGGAGATGCCTTTAACCCTCGATCATGTAATCAGGATGTTGACCCTCGTCTCTTCTGTATGGGCCTAATTAAGCTCCGCTGTCGAGCCTTGAGGTCCCTCTTTGCCTATACAGAGGAGCTCGAGAATGGGGATCTATAAGCCAATTTTTCTGAGTGAGGACTTCTGACCTGATCCCGGCGGAAAAGACGTGTTCCCCAAAAGGTGGAATGTGTAAGTAGGCACGTTATCTAGCCTTCCCCTGTTTATCTTTGACTATATTTTTCCAAGCACTTAATTTTTCTTGCCAATACATCCACAACAATTTATCCCTGTGCAGTTTCGGACCTCCAGAATTGAGTCGACCATTTGTACTTGATTTGCCCATATGTTGAGCGAGTGTGGCGTGATTTATCTCAAGCTCGGTGGGAATCCAAGGATCATGTGAGCTCCTACCCCTATTGTAGTCGCAATCTTTGATCTAATATCACAATTAGCAGCGTTCTCATTCCCTATGTTCATCCCTTGCATTTGTGTAGGTTTAGGGGAAGTCCCTTTGATGAAGGGAGCATTGCCTAGCGAGGGGGTTGCTTTAGTACCCGATGAAAGGAAGAAAAGACAAAGGGATTCATCGGTTGGACCACCAAAACCCAAGAAGATTAAGGCGGAAGAATCCATGGTCGACCCGGCAGCTCTAACTCCAGAAACAGTGGGAAATCTTCCAGTTGAAGGTGAGGGGAAAAATAGCTTCTCGGCAACCCCCGAGATATGTATAAACTTGGAAGATCCTTGGGTCATAGAGTTGGTTGCTTCTGAGCCGGAGCTTGATGTTGTTGTGATCCATCTTCATAGTGGAGAGACAACTGATGGATTATCGAGTATTTTCCCCGAGCTAGCTGGCGGCCAGAGTTCCCGTCGAGCCGAGGTGCCTTCGGTAGGCGGTTCATAGGGTCCTAGCTCTGGGGCCCTAGATGGATAAGGGATGGCCCTGATTAGTCCTGCTAGTGCTGTGGTCATGATCGATTCCCCTCAGGGTACTTCCCTACCTCACTAGTGCAAGATGCCTCGTTTGAGGAACCTTCTGATGGGGGGATACCTGTTAAATGTGGATATGTGTTTGAGAGGCATCCAACCACTCCCGAGGGGTTACCTAAGCTTGATACCTTGCTCGTCTTTGGTAAGATGAACAGGCACTATGAGCATGTGATTTGGGCGAATCCTGTATGTTGCTTTAGACTCGGTTGGCCTGATTTTGTCTTTCTAACTTGCCTTTTTTGTAGCTTCAGGTCAAGGCACTTTATAGTCAGACTTTTGCCCGGTATCAGAATAAGGTGACCCGTCATGGGTTTGAGAAGTCTTACCTTACTGAACAGTTTACCCAGTCCCTATTTTCCATTATCTGAATTTTTGCTAGATCCCAGTGCTTTAACATCTTGGATCTAATTCGTGCAGTTTGAGAAGGAAGGTGCGTTGTTGAGGGAGGAGCTTCGGGCCAGATATTCTGAAGTCTCTGAATTTAAATGGCATGTTTGGGAGATAACTTCCGAGAGGGATGCCCTCTAGGAGAGGGTAACCTTAGTTAGGCGTTAGTTTAATGACACGAAGGAGGATAGTGGCAAGTACAGAGGTCCCCATTATGAGCTGGTAGCTGCACTATCCGAGATTAAAACTGAAGCTGAGGTTCTTATATCCTTGCATAGAGAGGATGCTATTGCAGCAGGTGCTCTCATCAGGAGGGGGTCTGAGGAGCTGGTCCGAAATCAACTTGAGCTGTGGAACGTCCTCGGTTGGGATCTCAAAGGAAGGCTTTTGGAGGTATGCCAGGATATGGCTCAGGTGGTGATAAACATGAGGGTGGAGCCCCGAAAAAGGAAGACTTCATCGAAAAGGGGCCGCTGAAGGACTCGTAATTATTGGGATGCAACCCTTGGTGGAGCCATCGAGAATGTAGGCTTGATGACGGACTCGTGGCTTCACTTCTTTTGTATTCCTTTTTATCTCAAATCAAGCGAACTGGTTTCTGAGTTAGTAGGAATCTTTAGATACGCGATATGGCCCTGGGGCTCATTAGGCTGGCCCGTATGCTCTTACGTGCTTGGTCGATGTGACCTTTAGTGCAAGCTACCTTTTGAGCTCTTATGCTTCTGTCATTAGACATGTTGTTGTTTTGGGTTTAGTCTTCGAGTTGGGCTTTGAGTCGAGCTCATTTGACACTCAAGACTTTATGTTTGCACGAGCTGTCGATGATGTCTCTTACGCCTTGGGTCGAAGTGACCTTTTATGTGTGTGTGATCCTGAGGCTCAGTAGGCAGGCGACCATGGCCCCTATGCTTTTCCATAGGCATATGTAGTTAACTATTTTAGTTTCAGTCTCCGAGTCAGGTTTTGACTCGAGCTCAATTGACCCAAATGTTTTCAGATTTGTGTGAGCTGGTGACAATGGCTCTTACGCTTTGACCTTAGGCATATGTAGTTAACTATTTTGGGTTCAGTATCCGAGTAGGGTTTTGACTCGAGCTCAATCGACCCTCAAGTTTTCAGATTTGTGTGAGTTGGCAACAACGACTCTTATGCTTTGCCCTTAGGCATATATAATTAATTATTCTGGGTTCAGTCTCCGAGTCGGGTTTTGACTCGAGCTCAATTGACCCTCAAGTTTTCAGATTTTTATGGGCCGGCTGTTGCGCGCCCTTTTTTCCTTCGCAGAATCGAGTTTATGATATTTGGTTAGGACAACTCTTTCCTTTCAGGAAAGGGGTTTTTCAATTTTGAAGAGTCACCACTTAACGATTTTAAGGGCACCTATAGGGTTCAACTACAACTACGTTTGATAACCAAAGATAGGGTAAGGTCTTGAAACTATCCCAAGGGAAGGGTGTTAGGCACCTCTCAGGATCTGCTATTGTGGTTCCCGGCCAGATAGTTCTTTGTGAATTTGTGCAATTAACAAGTAAACAAACAAGGCTCACATAAGAGGGGATTTTAAATACACGTGTTTGAAAAATGATTAAATAAAGCAAAAGTGTTGAAAAGGGGAGTTATAGGCACGCTGGCGAATGTAAAGGGGTACTAGGTTTATTTGTAATATGGATCACATCAATTAAATACCCGGTAATCACTCCTCAAAAGAGGGGCCACACGTGGTATTAGCACACCGTTCATCATATCCATATCTACCTTTCTCACCCTGTAAAGGTATTAAACTGCGGATTAGTCTCGACCTCTATTGCGTGCTATTACCCGTCCTATTCCTATGAGTCCCGGAGGAATTTTTAGGACTACTATTCCTATAATAGGGAGGATTTAGGGTGACTCTTAGGTTTAATGGCAAAAGGCTAAGGCAACATACAGAAGCGCAGAGGAAATCACTTAAACGCAAAGATGTAGGGAGTTAGAACGCTCATATAAACCTCCGCAAATAATAAACATAAATGGCTCGACTCAAATACAGCTAGAGACTGAATTTTAAAATACTAAAGTAGGGGATTTGAGTTAGAACTAGATTTATCATATAGCACAAATAAGAAGTCTAAATCAGGCATGCCTGCTAGTTGTAGTAGTTTCTGATTAGATAAAGGCAGATTCAATTTTATCATTATTATTACCTAAGGCCTGCCTAGGCGCAATAGTGATGTCCTAGGAGCATGATATCTATTGTTGATTAGGAGTGTAGTAAAACAGTAAACGGTTCTAAAAGAGTGACTCGGATCCTATAGTCATGCTTTCTAAACTGTATTGATAAAAGGAGTAAGTTGTTTAAACTAATTCAGAACAGTACGAGTCGAACTGATTTTTAACTAAATTGGTTCTAGGCATGATTTCTGTGAAAATATCAATTTTAATCTTATAGGCATAACATTTGATTTAGAAACTGATTTTAACCTTGTGGGCATAATGTTTGATTATAGCCATTATATCCTATAAGCATGATGTCTAAATGTGGAAGTAAACATGCAGAAGTTGTTGAACAGATCCTATAGGCAGGATATCTAAGCGTGGAAGTAAAGCATGCAGAATTTACTAAACAGATCCTATAGGAAGGGTATCTACCATTAAAACATGCATAATTACCCCCATCCCCTTTTCACGAGCCAACCCCAATATTCGTTACAAATTATTCTAGACAAAATAGTTAAATTACAAAAAAAAAGTGCAGAAATGAGAAATTACAACCAAAAGAAGCCTCATCTTGATTTCCTATATGAGTTATATAATTAATCACTTCAGATGACCATGGTGTTCAAAGACTTTCTCATACCTGGGTGTGTCAAAGTTCCCTAAAGGTCTCAAAAGACCCCGGGCAGTGCTTACACCCAGGTTTGCATAACTAAACAAGAACGAATGCAGTGTGGAAGGGCCAGCCCTTAGCTGTCTAAATTCAGAGGGAGCTAAGGGGTCCCAAAGTAAGGCTTATACAAGGGGGCAGAACCTAAGTTCTAAGAATATAGTGGAAGTGTAGGACAAAGATTGATTAAAAGTAAGTTGGAAATAGTAAGTATTAAAGGGTAATTTGAAAACAATAGTAGTAAAGCTCAAAATAGCCAGAATCAGTAGTTACACAAACGGACCGAGGGGTTTAGGAATACATTGTATGAAGCATATGACCCTAAAAAGAGGCAGGTTTGGTCATACACAACAATAGATAATGTTCGCCTACCCACAAACCAACCAAAGGAACACAAACACATAAAGGGGATATGGGGTTTGGGATTCATAAGTCAGCAAATCACATAACAAGCGACTAATAGAGTACATACATAGGGAAATGTTAATCTAAAAGGGGAAGGGAACATATTTCAGCATGCTGGTAATGTAAATAGACTGCAGAAACATTGGCAGTAGTGAGCATAAAAGAGAAACTGATGCAACTTAAGGAAACATATTGTTGTTGAGATTTAAAGAGTAAACTAGGACATACCAGTAGGGAAGCAAAGTGCAGAAAGGTAAAGCACACAAGAGTCCACAGTATAGCCTTGGCTTTCAGCCGGCTAGACAAAGTAATAGCACAAGTAGCAGTAAAGAAAGAGAGAGTTTTAATTGTAAATGTGTTTTGAACTCAAGTTGTTCGTCTTTTGAAAGAAGAGGGGGTGGGTATTTATAGTTTTGAAAATGAGTAATAAGTGAAGTAATCATTAAAGTTTTAACATAAATATGGAAATAATCACAAGTCAGAATCAATTACTCATGTGATTCCCTTTAATTTAGGAATCATGGCTTAACGGGTACAAATAGGTTTCAATTAAGAAAAGAAAATCAGTTTGGGGTCGATCGATTATTGCCATATAAGGGGCAGTAAAAGCATGAAGCAAACAGTCATTTCTAAGTGCAGAATATGCTTATTTTGGGAAAGTATTCAGCAAGGTAAAATATCACAGTAAAGGGAAAGGAATCAATTAACTTTAAATAGGCGAGTGAAATTAGTGTTCATAAAAGAAAAGCTTTTGCAATCAGTCACAAGCTAAATCAAGGAAGAAACTTTAGTATATAAATTGAGTGAACAGAATCATCAGACATGTGAGGCAAGACACATTGGCAAAAGAGCACAAACATGCAGTACTAGCAGAAATAAGCTAGGATTCAGTAGTAAGGAAAATATTTGAGGCACAATAGTCAAGTAGGACATACATAGAATGGACAGTGAAGAAGAACATAGTATCAGGTAAAGGAAATCAAAAACAAGTAAAGGTCTTACAGTAGCAGTAAGTAAGAATACTTCTAAGAGATTTAGGGCTTCAGCAGAAATCGAGTTTAATAGATGGTAAGAACTCAAAATCGAACATTTCAAACAAGGAAAAGAGAGCAAGAAACGAAGAACAAGTACATATTTAAAAAACAATTTCCAGAACTCGGATAAGACTAAAAGGAACTAGGGTTTTTAACACGTTGAATCAAATAAAAGGAAAGTGTAAACAAGTTGTTTGAACATAGCAAAATCACAAACAACATTAAAATCATAGATCAGGTCTTTAAAAGATAAGAGAAACCCTAATCGTTGAAAAGTAAGGAGTTATTTTGAAAGAAAAGTCAAAGAACCTTCGAGAAACACTTAAAAAGTTCATAGTAAACACTTATCTAAGATAGATCTAAAAGAAATTGAAAAGTCTTAGATATGAGGGTTTCTGAGAACCTAGAAAAGTGAGAAAGGCTTTGAAAGTTAACGATCTAACCGGAAAAAGTCAAGGATCGGCCTTGAAAGGCCATGAATGGCCGGAGAAAGGTCGTGGATGGCCGGAGAAAGGCCATGAACAACAATCGAGCAAGGACTGGACCAAACCCCTTCGAGGTCTAGTTGTGAAACCACCGAACCAAACACTCGGGAGCCATCGGAGGCTGATACACATCTCAAATGACCACGAGGGCCATGGATTAGGTAAGTATTAGGTTGGGATTAAAGGGCAACGGCTAGGGTTCAGGTAAGTTTTCAAAGAGAATTAAGAGAAAGGGGAATTCAAGGGCGGCGTTTGGTGAATAATAGGGTAGGGTAAGGGGTCGTTTAAGGTTAAAAAGGGAAAGGGCTAATATTGGCCATTGATCTAAATGATTAATGACTAGGATTGAAACAGTTAGGTAGGGGATCAGGGTTGAGTCATTTATTTGTGTTAGGGGTCGGGTTTGAATGGGAATTGAGCCAAGGAAATTGGATTCAATTTGGGGTCAGATTTAGGCTCAATTGAAATGTAATTCGGTTGTTCTTTAAATAGCCAATTTTCCCTTTTAAAATTATTAAAAAAAATTTAAATAAATTTATGGAAATAAATTGAAAGCACTAAAATGATTTATAATATATAATTGATACTTTAAAAATATAGGAATTAATTTTATGAATATAAACGAAATTAAATCTTAAAATAGGCTAATATTGCAATTATACACTTTAGCTTTGAAAAATACTAATTAAATTTGTAAAAATATTTAAAAATTACCTTAGCTATATTTTAGCGTAAAGATGAAAATGCAATAGATGATTTTCCAAAATAAAATAAATTGATATAAAAACCCTTTAAAATTATGACAAATAATAAAATACTTGAATATGCTTACATATGCATATATATGCCATTTTGAAGTTATTTTGCATATTGACAATATATAGGGAAAAATTGGGTGTCAACAGCTATCCCTCTTTACCCGGAAAGGATGAAAGAGTTTTCGGGTAAAGATATAATGGCCAATTTTGACCAGGCGAAATGTTTTGAGGAGGTTTAGGCCGAACCCCAATTTTCGAGCTGCCTACATATCCTTGGTTTTACTGGAATCAGGCCATATATAGTTCAGGATCCATTGGTGTAGTATGCCGACGGGTACTTCCCAATAACGGATGTAATATCTAGTGTTGGGTGAGTGGACGGCTCACGGGAACGGTTAGGCCTTACATAGCTGCGGGCGATGGAGCAAATCCAATCTCGCTAGGACGGCTGTTGCTTGCCGGTTTACCTGCAAATAAGCAATGCAAGCATATATTATGCGTAAATTTAAATATGATGAAAATTCCCATTGGACCATGAATGTTGTCTTTGAACGGTTAAGATGACGTCTTTAGACCATGATGTCCTAGGTCATAAAGCATATAATAAAGGTTTCGCAGCCTCGGGCCATGACATAGTGTTCTCGGGCTATGAAGATGGTGCCTTCGAATAATGACACCTTTGGATAAGTTGGCGATATTGTAGCCCATGAAGGATACGGTAGCATGTGGCGATACTTTAGCAGTTCAATGTGGCGATCTTTCAGCCGTGCAATGTGGCGACCTTTCAGCCATGCAATGTGGCGATCTTTCAGCCATAGAATGTGGTGATCTTTCAGACGTGCAATATAGATGGAGATAGCGTTAAGTCTCGGAAGGCAGAATAGTATCCTTAAGCAATGCAGATGCAGATAGAGGTAGAGATTAACCTTGAAAGGCAGGATAGTAACCTTATGAAAGTTGGAAGGCAGAATGGTAGCCTTATGCAAGTTGGAAGGCAGACTGGTGGCCTTACGCAATGCAAATTCAGATAGAGGTAGAGCTTAACCTCAAAAGGTAGAATGGTTGCCTTATGCAATATGGATGCAGATAGAGGTAGAGCTTAACCTCGAAAGGTAGAATGGTAGCCTTATGCAAGTTGGAAGGCAGAATAGTAACCTTATGCAATGCAAATAAAGGTAAAGCTAAACCTCGGAAGGCAGAATATTAGCCTTATGCAATGCGGGTGCAGATAGAGGTAGAGCTTAACCTCGGAAGGCAAAATGGTAGCCTTATGCAAGTTGGAAGGGATAATGGTAGCCTTATGTAATGCAGATGCAGATAGAGGTAGAGCTTAACCTCGGAATCGAATTCCGAGGTCCCAAGCCCGAGAAATGAATTTGTTAGTTGATGTAATTTCTTGATGGTATCGGGCCTGTGCCTTGGTTCTGGAGCACGGTAAAAGTCTAAAATAATAATTAAGTTTAATCTGTAAAATTTGGTAAAGATCGGAATTGATTTGGCATAAAATGGAACTATAGTTGAGAAAATAGTAATTTTGATGTTCTTAAGTGATTTCATGACTTTGAGGGTTAATTCATATTTTGATGATTTGATCGCACGAGCAAGTTTCTATGATGTTTTTGGACTTGCGTGCATGTTTGGTTTGGAGCCCCGAGGACTCGGGTAAGTTTTTCTTATGCCACAGAGTGAATCTGGACTTAGGAATAATTTGTAGTATCTGGTATTTTTGCCCAGGCCTCTGATCTCGCAACTGTTAGATAAGTGGTCAGCCTTGGGAAGTGCGACCAAATTGTCGCAATTGTGAACCAAGCCTGAGCAGGCCCTTATCACAATTACGACCTCAGGGCTAGGAAATGCAAACCCCCTTCATCGCAAATGCGACCTCTTCTTCGCAATTGCGAAGTTGACAAAATTTGGTCGGGTTGCAAATGCGACAATTCCTTCGCATTTGCGAAGCTAGCAGAAATCTCATGGTTTGCAATTGTGAACCCCTGGTCGCAATTGCGACATCAGAGCCCTGTTAAGTGGAATTTCAGACAGGATTTCATTCATTTTTACAAACTTTTCAAACCCTAAAACATCTTGGGCAATTTTCAATGACACATACTCTTCCAAATCATTAATAAGTCATTTCTAAATTATTTTTTCAATGTATAACATCTTTTCACATGATTTCAATTCAAAATCAAGGGTTTTCATGTGGAAATTGGGTGTTTTTGGATAGAACTTAGGATTTTTCAAATTTTGGGGATTTGGACCTCGATTTAAGGTCCGATTTCAAAACAAATTATATATTTGAGTTCGTGGGTGAATGGATGATTGGGTTTTGGTTCGAACCTTGGGTTTTGACCATGTGGGCCTAGGGTCAGTTTTTGACTTTTTGAGGAAATCATTATAAAATTTAATTTCATGCATTATAATTGTTTTATTTAGCATTTATTGATGTCGTTAAGTAAATTACAACTAGATACAACCAAATTAGAAGTTGAATCGTGGTGTAAAGCGGTAGTTGAGGCTTGATTATGCTCGTGGCATTGAGGTAAGTGTTTGGTCTAACCTTAACTTGAGCTACGAGGAGTCGTGCTCTTATTTGATATGTGTTAATTTTAGAGTACGGCGTATAGGTGTGGTGACGAGTACCTATATATTGGTTTCAAGCATGTCCGTGAGTCTTATACTATGATTGTTGTGACTCTGTTATGTATTATTCATGCTTAATATGATGATTTCCAATGTTGGACAAGGCTTGTGGAAGTATTCTTGGTAATTGAACATTCTAGAGCATTGGCTTAAGTTGAGAATTAAGTTGTGAAATAATCTTGGAAAAGAGAAGAGGCTTATGATATTGTCTCCCTTGCCGGGATATTATTGCTTTTGATATTGTTTCCCTTGTCGGGATGTCACTACTCATGATATTGTTTCCCTTGCCAGGATATTATTGATATATTATTGCTCCCTTACCGGGATTCTATTGTGATTTTATTGATTCCCTTGCCCAAATTGCTTTGTGATTGTTGCTTGGGTAAGGATGATTGATAAAGCACGAAGGGTGACACCGTGCGTGATATTTATGAGTGAGTGTTAATGCACGAAGGGTGATTTCGTGCCGATATTGTGATTATTAAAGCACGAAGGGTGATGTCATGCCCCCACGATGTACATTGATGTGCTTTGATATGAGTGATAAGGCACAAAGGATAATTCTGTGCCATGATTATGTGAGGCACGAAGGGTGATGTCGTGCTGATTATATTTATTGTTATGGTGAGAACGGGAGTAAAAGTACTAAGGGTGATGTCATGCACTTGTATTGTTCTCCTTTTTCTTGCTTATAGTTGAATTTTTGGTTCTCTTTATACTTTTTTACTAAAATTCTTTTTGTACTTGGTAGACCTCCCCCCTCCCCCGCAGCATGTTCCCCTTTTAACTTTAATTGTTAGTTTTGTTGTTATTACTTGTTGTATACAATGTAGCTGCACAACTTTATTTGTTAGTCTTGTCCTAGCCTCGTCACTACTTCGCCGAGGTTAGGCTCGACAGTTACCAGCACATGGGGTCGGTTGTGCTGATACAACACTCTGCACTATTTTGTACCGATCCCGGCACTGGAGCATATGGACCTTAGCTAGGGGTTGCTGCCTTCCGTCCATCGGAGACCCGAGGTAGTCCTGCAGGGGTCAACAGACCTTGGCATCCCCTTCTATCATTTCCTTTATGTTTTTACTTATTTAGAGATAGACTCATGTATTTCTATTCAAAACTTATTTGTAGTATTCGTAGATGGTTCATGACATTGTGACACCAAATTCTCGGTAAAGCTATATTTAGACTTCCGCAATTTGTATTAAGTTAAATTATCAGATATCGTCTTTTGTATTTCTTTTATTATTATTATTATTTCACTGTTGATTACTTATTAAATTGTGTTGTTAAAAGATTAAGGAAAAATGGTAATAATTCGGCAATACTCGGCTTGCCCAGCTTTCATGAGTAGGCACCATCATGACTCCCGAGGGTGGAAAATTCGGATCATGACATTAAATGACAAATAATAAATTATGGCATTGAAAGCAACTAAAGCATGTAACAATTAAGGCATGGAATAAGATAGTTCATGAAAACGGATATTTTGACGGTGTATATACACTCGTCACCTCACTTATATTCCATTTTCTCAAATAATACACACAACACATATTTCACAAGTTCCTAATTCTCTCTATTCATGGTTAGATCCAATACTTACCTCACTCCGCAATTAAATTAAAGCTCAATCGGGGCCTTTCCTCTAAAATTTGCCTCCAAGCCAGTCGAATCTACCAAAATATAGTTCAAACAATTTAGAATAAGCTCTAAAAACTACCCATGAGTGAAAAAGATTCATATCTTTAAAGATTTTGGAGAAGTCAACAAAAGTCAACCCCAGGACCGCTTGGTCAAAACCCAAGATTCCGATCAAAACCTATTCACCCCATGGATTATGTGATTAGCTTTGAAATCCGACCTCAATTTGAAGTCTAAATCTCAATTTATCAAAATCACAAGTTTCTACCTAAATTCCTAATTTCTACCATGAAAGAGCATATATTAAATGTTAGAAATCAATGGGTGTATATGAAAATGGAAGAAAGCGAGTTAAAATCTACTTACGTATGAAATTTGAATGAAATTTCTCGTAAAAATCGTCTCTAGGCTGAGCCCAAACTTAGAAATAGTGAAAAAATGGGTTAAATCCCGACTTTGAGATATTTAAGTCACTGGGCGCCAAACCTTCTTCACATTCGCTAAGGTCCTGACGTGTTCGCAAAGAGCATCGGACAAAATGGATTTCGTGTTCATGAGGGGTTTCACACATTTTCCATGGCCTGTTCCCCCCTCCCCCCCCGCCCTTCGGCCATTGCATTCGCGAGCCTAGTCTGACGTTCGTAGAGAACAAACCCTGGCAACCCTTACCCATTGCATTCATGAGTGAAGAGCCTTGTTCGCAAAGAGAAATTGTATACAGTGAAATTGGAGGGTCATATTTCTCATCATCGACGCACCTCAGCAGATCATCTTGAAGCCACGTGGATACAAGGCTACAGTCGGGTTTCCTCCCTCGAGGCTCGTCGACGCCCAACCTTGCTACAATGTTGACTACGTGTTTATTGCGAAAATGGTATTAACAACAATTTGTTTATGGGGATCTAAAAATATGTGATCTACTTTATGGTAGTTGTTAAGCAGTTGATGCTAAATATGTGAGACTTTGAAACAAAATAAAAGTTAAGGAGAGAGGGATAATCAAACCGATAAGCTAGTTAATAGAGGCCTCGAGCTTGTCGATACGGGGGCCTCGAGGTCAATTTCCGGGCTCGGCTATGAGCTATCGAGGGTAATCGGGGTAGGGCTAACAGTTATGAGATAATCAACGAAGGATCTTTATGGCCAATGATAAGAAATAAATGAAGAACAACAATGGAGATAATAAATGAGAGCAATACTATCATGAGAGTATATTAGATAGCAGAGAGAATGTTCATCTATATTTTGTGTGGAGCAGCTGAAGCAACAAAAGCTTACAAAATGACAAGGTTCCCCTTTATATAGGAGGAGAATCCCTACTTTGTACAAAGTGCATTAATAACAAAGAAATAGATATATGACAACTAGATGAGACTCTGACTCAGTATTAGGGTATCTTGTTAGGCTCTGTCAGTCTTAGCCATGTTTCTTGGGAAATCCCCTCTTTTTCAATATATTTGTTGATCTACAGTGCCTGACCTCGAGCATCGACAGCCACCGAGGGAAAGCCTCGACCCAAGTCTCAAACCTCGGGAAGTATGTTTGCGGGGTATCAAAATGACGAGAAAATTAGAACCCCAATTTATACCGTGCATAGATAGTCTTCGTGTTTCTTGGAGTAGAAATGATAACAAACGATCTTGAATCTTTGTACCCTCCGATACCTTTGCAACGATGATAGTCATAAGATACCGACAGATGACACATATGAAGCTCCCAAAGTTCTTCGCATTGATTATAGAAGTTAGTTGTCTCTTGGCCCTCCCTAATCACGCACACACGGCTTCTATAAATACTCCCTTTCTTATTCTTTACGACTCACTATATTCCTAACCCTAGAAAAGGTTTGTTTTACTTTGTTCTTTCTTAGGAACGTAACACCCTTTTTTTCTCCAGAACTTTATAGGAATGGCGAAAACTTCCAACTCTACCTCTCCGGAGAATGCAACCTCATCCTCTTTACTTTTATCTCAAGGTGAAGCGGCCATACCTCCTCGTGCTGAGGAATACGTCCCAGGATCTTTTGCGATGGCTTCTTATTTCAGGGTCGAGAGGCCTTCTTTGAAGCCAAAGCATCGTGAGCCCGTGACTCGATATATTAGTTCGGTAATTGATCTCGAAAGAGTGAGAGCTGATTGTCGCGGGAGGAATTTCGTGCTTGTGGATATCCCTGCTTGGGAGGAAGATATTATTGCATACAAAGTTGAGGTTGAGATTGTATATACTTATCTGTTTACCTTAGGGTCGGTGGGGCCATCCTCGCCCTCGGTCGACCGCGTGATTCTCAACTTCTGCCAACGGTATCATGTTACCCGTGGTAAAATTCATCTTTCATTCTGCTGTGTTGTTCATATGATCAGGTACTACGCGAACATGATCCAGTAGATGCCTTTCACCCTCGATTATCTAATCAGGATGTTGACCCTCGTCTCATCCATGTGGGCCTAATCAAGCTCCGCTGTTGAGCCTCGAGGTCCCTATTTCCTATACCGAGGATCTCTAGAATGGGGATGTATAAGCCAATTTTTCTGAGAGAGGACTTCTGACCTGATCCCGGCAGAAAAGACGCGTTCCCCTAGAGGTGGAATGTGTAAGTAGACACGTTATATGGCCTTCCCTTGTTTATCTTTGACTATATTCTTCCAATCACTTAGTTTTTCTTGCCAATGAAGCCACAGCAATTTATCCCTGTGCATTTTCGGACCTCCAAAATTTAGTCGACCGTTTGTACTTGATTTGCCCATATGCTGAGCGAGTTTGGCATGATTTATCTCAAGCTCGGTGGGAAGCCAAGGATCATGGTGAGCTCCTACCCCTGTTGTAGTCGCAATCTTTGATCTAATATCATAATTAGCAGTGTTCTTGTTCCCTATGTTCATCCCTTGCATTTGTGTAGGTTTAGGGGAAGTCCCTTTGATGAAAGGAGAATTGCCTGGCAAGGGGGGTGCTTTAGTACCCGACGAAGGGAAGAAAAAACAAAGGGATTCATTAGATGGACCATCAAAATCCAAGAAGATTAAGGCGGAAGAATCCAAGGCCGACCCGACAGCTCTGACTCCAGAAACAGTGGGAAATCCTCAAGTTGAAGGTGAGGGGAAATATAGATTCTTGGCAACCCCCGAGAGATGTATAAACTTGGAAGATCCTTGGGTCGTAGAGGTGGTCGCTTCAGAGCCGGAGCTTGAGGTTGTTGTTGTCCATCTTCATAGTGGAGAGACAACTGATGGATTATCGAGTATTTTCCCCGAGCTAGCTGGTGGCCAGAGTTCCTGTCGAGCCGAGGTGCCTTCGGTAGGCGGTTCAGAGGTTCCTAGCACTGGGGGCCTAAATGGACAAGGGATGGCCCTGATTAGTCCTGCTAGTGTTGTGGTCATGATCGATTCCCCTCAGGGTACTTCCCTACCTCACTAGTGCAAGATGCCCAGCTCGAGGAACCTTCTAATGTGGGGATACCTGTTAAAGGTGGATATGTGTTTGAGAGGTTTCCAACCATTCTCGAGGGGTTACCTTAGCTCGATACCTCGCTCGTCTTTGGTGAGATTAACAGGCTCTATGAGAATGTGATTTGGGCGAATCCCGTATGTTGCTTTAGAATCGATTGGCCTAACTTTTGTCTTTCTAACTTGCCTTTTTTGTGGCTTCAGATCAAGGTGCTTTATAGTCAGACTTTCACCCGGTATCAGGATGAGGTGGCCCATCATGGGTGTGAGAAGGCTTACCTTATTGAACAGTTTACCCAGTCCCCATTTCCCACTATCTGAATTTTTGTTAGATCCCAGTGCTTTAACATCTAGGATCTTATTCGTGCAATTTGAGAAGGAAGGTGCGTTGTTGAGGGAGGAGCTTAGGGCTAGAGATTCTGAAGTCTCCGAACTTAAATGGCATGTTAGGGAGATAACTTCCGAGAGGGATGCCCTCTAGGAAAGGCTAACCTTAGTCAGGCGTTAGTTTAATGACATGAAGGAGGATAGTGACAAATACAGAGGCCCCCATTCTGAGCTGGTAGTTGCACTATCCGGATTAAAACATAAGCTAAGGTGCTTATATCTTTGCATAGAGAGGATGTTATTGCAGCAGGTGCTCGCATCAAGAGGGTGTCTGAGGAGCTGGTCCGAAATCAACTTGAGCTATGGAACGTTCTCGGTTGGGATCTCGAAGGAAGGCTTTTGGAGGTATTCCGCGAGATGGCTTAGGTGGTGATAAACATGAGGTTGGAGACCCGAAAAAGGAAGATTCCATCGAAAAGGGCCACTGAAGGACCCGTAGTTATTGGGATGCAACCCTTGGTGGAGCCATTGAGAATGCAGGCTTGACGACATATTAGGATTCTGTTTGTTTCCCTCTTTGTATATAGTACTTCCATAGCATGCTGTAAATGTAGATTTTGTTTTTTCGCATATGTATAAAAGAAACCTCGTGGCTTCACTTCTTTTATATCCCTTTTTATCTCAAATCAAGCGAAGTGGTTTCTGAGTTAGTAGGAATCCTTAGATCCACAATATGGCCCTGGGGCTCATTAGGCTGGCCCGTATGCTCTTACGCGCTTGGTCGATGTGACCTTTATTGCAAGCTACCTTTTGAGCTCTTATGGTTCATTCGTTAGACATGTTTTGATTAGTTGTTTTGGGTTTAGTCTTCGAGTCGGGCTTCGACTCGAGCTCATTTGACCCTTAAGCCTTTATGTTTGCACGAGCTATCGATGATGTCTCTTACGCCTTGAGTCGAAGAGACCTTTTATGTGTGTGTGGTTCTGAGGCTCAGTAGGCAGGCGACCATGGCTCCTATTCTTTTAACATAGGCATATGTAGTTAACTATTTTATGTTCAGTCTCCGAATCGGGTTTTGACACGAGCTCAGTCGACCCATAAGTTTTCAGATTTGTGTGAGCTGGCGACAATGGCTCTTACGCTTTGACCTTAGGCATATGTAGTTAACTATTTTGGCTTCAGTATCCGTGTAGGGTTTTGACTCAAGCTCAATCGACCATCAAGATTTTAGATTTATGTGAGTTGCCGACAACGGCTCTTACGCTTTGCCCTTAGTCATATATAATTAATTATTTTGGGTTCAGTCTCCGAGTCGGGTTTTTACTCGAGCTCAATCAACCCTCAAGTTTTTAGATTTTTATGGGCCGGTTGTCGCGCCCCCTTTTTCCTTCGCGGAATCGAGTTTATGATATTTGGTTAGGACAACTCTTTCCTTTCGGGAAAGGGTTTTGCAATTTTGAAGAGTCGCCACTTAACGATTTTAAGGTGTATTAGGTCACCTATATTTTTCAACTACAACTACGTTTGATAACCAGAGATAGGGTAAGGGCTTGAAATTATCCTAAGGGAAGGGTGTTAGGCACCTCTCAGGATCTACTAGTGTGGTTCCCGGCCAGATAGTTCTTTGTGAATTTGTGCAATTAACAAGTAAACAAACAAGGCTCACATAAGAGGGGATTTTAAATACACGTGTTTAAAAAATGATTAAATAAAGCAAAAGTGTTGAAAAGGGGAGTTATACTACGCATGCTGACGAATGTAAAGGGGTCCTAGGTTTATTTGTAATATGGATCACATCAATGCAATACCCGGTAATCAATCCTCAAATTAGGGGTCACACATGGTATTAGCGCACCGTTCATCATATCCATATCTACCCTTCCCACCCCGTAAAGGTATTAAACCGCGGGTTAGTCTTGACCTCTAATGTGTGCTATTACCCGTCCTATTCCTATCAGTCCCAGAGGAATTTTTCGGACTACTATTCCTATAATAGGGAGGATTTGGGCTGACTCTTAGGTTTAAAGGCAAAAGGCTAAGGCGACATACAGAAACACATAGGAAATCACGTAAAAGCGAAACATGTAGGCAGTTAGAAAGCTCATATAAACCTCCGCAAATAATAAACATAAATGGCACGGCTCAAATACAGTTAGAGTTTGAATTTTAAAATGCTAAAGTAGGGGATTTGAGTTAGAACTAGATTTATAATATAGCTCAAATAAGAAGTCCGAATCTGGCATGCCTGCTGGTTGTAGCAGTTTTTGATTAGATAAAGGCGGATTCAATTTTATCATTATTATTACCTAAGGCTTGCCTAGGCGTAATAGTGATGTCGTAGGAGCATGATATCTATTGTTGATTAGGAGTGTAGTAAAATAGTAAACAGTTCTAAACAAGTGATTTGGATCCTATAGGCATGCTTTCTAAAATGTATTTATAAAAGGAGTAAGTTGTTTAAATTAATTCAGAACAGTACGAGTCGAACCGATTTTTAACTAAATTGGTTTTAGGTCCTATAATCATGATTTTTATTATAACTGATTTTTATTCCTATAAACATGGTATCTAAGTATTCAAAGCCAATTTTGGTCCTATAGACATGGTATCTAATTGAACATGAAGTAGAGTAGGCAGGATTTATTTGATCACATAGAAATTCCTATAGGAATGATTTCTGTTAAAATATCGATTTTAATCCTTTAGGCATAACATTTGATTTAGAAGCTGATTTTAAACTTATGGGCATAATGTTTGATTTTATCCATTAGATCCTATAGGCATGATGTCTAAATGTGGAAGTAAACATGCATAATTTGTTGAACAGATCCTATAGGAAGGATATCTAAGCGTGGAAGTAAAGTATGCAAAATTTACTAAACAGATCCTATAGGCAGGGTATCTACCCTTAAAACATGCATAATTACCCCCATCCCTTTTCACTAGCCAACCCCAGTATTCGTTACAAATTATTCTAGACCAAATACATAAATTACAAAAAAAAAAAAGGTACAGAAATGAAAAATTACAACCAAAAGAAGCCTCATCTTGACTTCCTGTCTAAATTATATAATTAATCACTGCAGATGCCCATGGTGTTCAAATCCTTTCTCATACCTGGGTGTGCCAAAGTTCCCTAAAGGTCTCAAAGGACCCCGGGCGGTGCTTACACCCAGGTTTGCATAACTAAACAAGAACAAATGCAGTGTGGAAGGGCCAGCCCTTAGCTGTCCAAGTTCAGAGGGAGCTTAGGGGTCCCAAAGTAAGGCTTACACAAGGGGGGCAGAACCTAATTTCTAAGAATATAGTGGAAGTGCAGGACAGAGATTGATTAAAACTGAGTTGGAAATAGTAAGTATTAACGGGTGATTTGAAAACAATAGTAGTAAAGCTCAAAATAGCCAGAATCAGTAGTCACCCAAAAGGACCGAGGGGTTTAGGAATACATTGTATGAAGCATATGACCCTAAAAAGGGATAGGTTTGATCATGCACAGCAATAGATGATGTTGGCCTATCCACAAACCAACCAAAGGAACACAAAAACATAAAGGGGATATGGGTTTGGGATTCATAAGTCAGCAAATCACCTAAGAAGCGACTAACAGAGTACATATATAGGGAAACATTAATCTAAAAGGGGAAGGGAACATATTTCAGCATGCTGGTAATGTAAATAGACTGCAGAAACATTGGCAGTAGTGAGCATAAAGGAGCAACTGAAGCAACTTAAGGAAACATATTGTTGTTGAGATTTAAAGAGTAAACTAGGACATACCAGTAGGGAAGGAAAGTGCAAAAAGGTAAAGCACACAAGAGTACACAGTATAGCCTTGGCTTTAAGCCGGCCAGACAAAGCAATATCAGATGTAGCAGTAAAGAAAGAGAGAGTTTTAATTGTTCGTCTTTTGAAAGAAGAGGGGTGGGTATTTATAGTTTTGAAAACGAGTGATAAGTGAGGTAATCAGTAAAGTTTTAGCACAAACATAGAAATAATCACAAGTCAGAATCAATTACTCAAATGATTCCCTTTAATTAAGGAATCGTGCTTAACGGGTACTAACAGGTTTCAATTAAGGAAAGAAAATCAGTTTGGGACAAATCTATTATTGCCATATATGGGGCAGTAAAAGCATAGAGCAAACAGTCATGTCTAAGTGCAGAATATGCTTATTTTGGGAAAGTATTCAGCAAGGTAAAATATCACAGTAAAGGGAAAGGAATCAATTAACTTTAAACAGTCGAGTGAAATCAGTGTTCATAACAGAAAAGCTTTTGCAATCAGTCACAAGATGAATCAAGGAAGAAACTTCAGTATATAAATAGAGTGAACAGAAGCATCAGACATACGAGGCCAGACACATTGGCAAAAGAGCTAACACAAACATGCAGTACTGGCAGAAATAAGCTAGGATTCAGTAGTAAGGAAAATATTCGAGGCACAGTAGTCAAGTAGGTCATGCATAGAATCGACAGTGAAGAAGAACATAGTATCAGGTAAGGGAAATCAAAAACAAGTAAAGGTCTTACAGTAGCAGTAAGTAAGAAAACTTCTAAGAGATTTAGGGCTTTAGCAGTAGTCGAGTTTAATAGATTGTAAGAACTCAAAATCAAACATGTCAAACAAGGAAAAGAGAGCCAGAAACAAAGAAAAAGTACATATTTAAACAAATAATTTCCAAAACTCGGATAAGACTAAAAGGAACTAGGGTTTTTAACATGTTGAATCAAAAAGAAGGAAAGCATAAACAAGTTGTTTGAACATAGCAAAATCACAAACAACATTAAAATCAGAGAAGAGGTCTTTAAAAGATAAGAGAAACCCTAATCGTTGAAAAGTAAGGAGTCATTTTGAAAGAAAAGTCAAATAACCTTCGAGAAACACTTAAAAAGTTCATAGTAAGCTCATATCTAAGATAGATCTGAAAGAAATTGAAAGGTCTTAGATATGAGGGTTTCTGAGAACCTAAAAAAGTGAGAAAGGCTTTGAAAGTTAACGATCTAACCGGAAAAAGTAAAGGATCAGCCTTGAAAGGCCATGAATGGCCGGAGAAAGGTTGTGGATGGCCGGAGAAAGGCCAAGAACAATAATCGAGCAAGGACTGGACCATACCCCTTCGAGGTCTAGCTATGAAACCACAGAACCAAACACTCAGGAGCCATCGGAGGCTGATTCACATCTCAAATAACCACGAGGGGCCATGGATTAGGTAAGTATTAGGTTGGGATTAAAGGGCGGTGGCTAGGGTTCAGATAGGTTTCAAAGAGAATTAAGAGAAAGGGGAATTCAAGTGCGGAGTTTGGTGAATAATAGGGTAGGGTAAGGGGTCGTTTAAGGTTAAAAAAGGAAAGCGCTAATATTGGCCATTGATGTAAATGATCAACGACTAGGATTGAAATAGTTAGGTAGGCGATCCGGGTTGGGTCATTTATTTGGGTTAAGGGTCAGGTTTGAATGGGAATTGGGCCGGGGAAATTGGATTCAATTTGGGGTCAGATTTAGGCTAAATTTAAATGTAATTCGGTTGTTCTTTAAATAGCCAATTTTTCCATTTAAAATTATTAAAAAATTGTAAACTGATTTATGGAAATAAATTGATAGTACTAAAATGATTTATAATATATAATTGACACTTTAAAAATATAGAAATTAATTTTATGAATATAAATGCAATTAAATCTTAAAAGAGGCTAATATCGCAATTATGCATTTTAGCTTTGAAAAATACTAAATAAATTTATAAAAATATTTAAAAATTACCTTAGCTATATTTTAGCATAAATATGAAAATCCAATAGATGATTTTCCAAAATAAAATAAATTGATTTAAAAAACCTTTAAAATTATGAAATATAATAAAACACTTGAATATGCTTACATATGCATATATATTCCATTTTGAAGTTATTTTGCATATTGAAAATATATAGAAAAAAATTGGGTGTCAACAGCTACCCATCTTTACCCGGGAAGGATGAAAGAGTTTTCGGGTAAAGATATGATGGCCAATTTTGACCAGGCAAAATGTTTTGAGGAGGTTTAGGCCGCACCCCAATTTTCGAGCTGCCTACATATCCTTGGTTTTACTGGAATCGGGCCATATGTAGTTCAGGATCCAACGGTGGATTATGCCGACAGGTACTTCCCAAGAACGGATGCAATATCTAGGGTTGGGTGTGTCACGACCCAAACTGGAGGGCCATGACTAGCACCCGACCATACTTGCCGAGCACCAACGTACATTTTAT
>MDKF010270270.1:0-12410 GCA_026770625.1 Nicotiana glauca | reverse complement strand
TCACTAGGCATAGCCAAGTAGGGAGCAAAATAAGACGACACATATGAATACGTAGACCCAGGGTCAAATAGCACTTAGGCATCCATATCACAGACCAGAATAGTACCTGTAATAACAGCATCGGAAGACTCAGCCTCTGGCCTGGCTGGCAAAGCATAACACCGGGGCTGGGCCCAACCTCCCTGAACTGTATCTCTAGGACGATCAACCACTGGCTGACCTTTGCCTCTGTTGGTCTGAGCTCCACCTCTACGGTCCCTACCTCTACCTCTATGATCCCTACCCCCGCCTCTAGCTGGCTGGGCGGGCTGTGGATCACCTGCTGCCTGAATCATGGGGCTAGGACCCTGCTACTGAGAGCTGCCCGATGCTCGAGGGCAAGACCTGACAATATGACCGGGGTCACCACAACCATAACAAGATCTCGGCTGCTGGGACTGCTGGCCCTGTCGACCTGAATTTCCTCCCCTGAAGCTCTAAAGTGGGGGTACACTGATAGGCTGCTAATCTGAATAGTACTGTTGATAACCAACACTGCCTGGAGTACCATGTGAAACCTGAAGCGCAGACTGAAAGGGCCTCGGTGACTGACCTCTACCATAGGAATCCCTACCTCCAGACGAGGTACCACTAAACCTACCAGAATGACGAGGCCTTTTGTCCGACATCTGACCACCTCCCCGTGAGAGGGCCATCTCAACTGTGTGGGCCGCATTGGCCGCCTTCTGAAAGGAAATATCACTACCAACTCCCATGGCCATCTGGAGACGGATCGGCTGAATTAATCCATCAATAAACCTCCGTACTCTCTCTCGCTCTGTAGGGAGTATCACAACTGCATGGCATGCCAAGTCAACAAATCTAGTCTCACACTGTGTAACTGTCATGGAGCCCTGCTGGAGGCGCTCAAACTACCTACGAAGTGCCTCCCGCTGAGTGACGGGGAGAAACTTCTCCAAGAATAACTCTGCGAACTGATCCCACGTCAAAGCTGGAGACCCTGCTGGTCTAGATAGGCAAAAATCTCTCCCCTAAGTCTTGGCGGATCCTGCAAGCCGGAAGGTGCAAAAATCGACCCCGGTTGCCTCCACAAAGTATCTGAAGACATAGCCGCTCCATCGACGGCCTGAGCTGTAATACCTGTCTGAGCTGCCACTACTGGCTGAACCACTGGGACCTGACTCCAGGGAGCTACCTGCTCTAGAGTACGCGTAGCAGGATTCTGAACCCCTCCTCCAGCCTGAGAAGTGGCTGGTGCTACTGGCAGCAAACCCGCTCTAGTGACACTATCCATATATCCTGTCAATCTGACTAGAGCATCCTAAAGATCTGGGGTGAACATGACCCCTCCTGGGACCTGAGATGCTGGGGCTGGAACCTCCTCATCATAGTCAATATAAGGCTCCACCTCTAGAACTGCTACCCGGGGCTGAGCTTTGCCCCTGCCTTAGCCTCTGGCACGGCCTCGGCCTCTGCCCCTCGCAGGAGCTGCTGCTGGGGGCTCAGGCTGCTGCGCGGTAGAAGAAGAAGCACGTGTTCTCGCCATCTGTGAAAGAACAGAGTAGAAAGACAATCAATAATTGAGAAATAGAATTGCACGACAAGAACGAACAAAAGTGAATTTTTTTTCCTAACTCTGTAGCCTCTGAGGGATAAATACAGAGGTCTCCGTACTGATCCCTCAGACTCTACCAAGTTTGTCCGTGAGTAGCGAGACCTATGCAACCTAGAGCTCTGATGCCAACTTGTCACGACCCGGATTTCCCACCATCGGGGGTTGTGATGACGCCTACTAACGGAGCTAGGCCAGCCAAACTTCAAACATTCTCTAATCAACCTCAACAATATAAATATACTGAAAAAACTTTAAGTTTGATAAAATGAAATCGAAATGCGGAAGTTTAAAACATATCTCTACCCAAAATCTGGTGTCAATAGCTCACGGACTACTAAAGAGTACAACAAATAAGTCTGAATGGAAAGAAAATACATATGCATGTCTCGGTACGATGAAAACAAACAGAAATTAAGGAAGGGACTTCGGCCTGCGAACGCCAGCTAAGCTACCTCGTAAGTCCCTGGACTGAAGTCAGATCCCGCTCAGTGCTACTGCTGTGGTCCAAAAGCTGCTCCAGTACTGTGATCTGTGAAAAAAGCACAGAAATGTAGTATCAGCACATCCGACCCCATGCGCTGGTAAGTGCCTGGCCTAAGCCCGGCGAAGTAGTGACGAGGCTAGACAGGACTACCAATTCAACCTGTGCAGTTCAACATATATATATGCAATAAAAGGAAAAGAAATACCGAAATTACACAGTTAAAAGGGAGGGAAACATGCTATGGGGGAGTACAATCCGGATATAACAGTCATTAACGAAATTAAGAAACAGGGCACAATAATAACTACCAAAAATAAGAAATTCAACAGTTGCACGGCATCAACCTTAGTGTTTTTACTCTAATCCTCGCCCAAAGTAATCGAATAAAATGCACGGTATCACCCTTCGTGCTTTCCCTCACACAACTCTCATTTCATGGTACAGAATGACACTTCGTGCAAATATAGTCAAATCAGAGCACGGAATGTCCCTTCTTGCATAATTAGTCAAAACATAGCACGGAATGACCCTTCATGCAGATATAATAAAAAATGGCACGAAATGACCCTTCGTGCATTAACACTCTTCCTCACCCAAACAGCAGTCACAACCAAACGGGCGAGAGAAATAAACAATAATAAGAAAATATCCCGGCAAGGGAAAAACACAAGTAACAACTAAGTCCCGGCAAGGGAACAACAATAATAACTTTCACATCTCGGCAAGGGAAATATTCAATATATTCAAACCATCCCGGCAAGGGATTAATCACAACTCTTCCCAATACTTTCATCTCCTACTCAATAGTATTTATCATTCGAGCCAACGCTCCAAAGTATTAACATTTCATAATTTATCCTCAAACTCTTCACATTATGTAGAAATCATTATTTAGCTTGGAAGAGTCCCAAAATATACCAAAAACAAGTACAAATAAAGACCCACGGTCATGCTAGACTCCGGTGTATAGATACTCGTCACCATACCTATACACCGCACTCGATCATTTAGCAAATAGTAATTTATGATACTCTAATCGTATTCCCTCAAGACAAAGTTAGATCAAACACTTACCTCGGTCCAAAAGATAGCAATCAACTCTCCAATACTGCCTTTCCTCCAAAATCCGACTCTGAAACAATGATATCTAGTCATAATTAATTCAATAATATCAATTGAGGCTCAACAACATAATCCCATAGCCTAGAAATGAATTTCCTATCATTCTTTCAAAAATACAAAAATCCGATACTGGGCCCACATGGTCCAAACTCGAGGCTCGGGCCAAAATCCAATCACCCATAACCCCACGAGTTCAAATGTGCAATTTGTTTCAAGATTCGACCCCAAATTGAGATTGAATCACCCAAAATTCCCAAAGCCCTAGTTCTACCCAAAAACCCCATTTTTCTACCTTGAATTCATGATTTAGGTCTAGTAAATTAATGTTTAGATGAAAGAATTGGGAGATAATGAAGTTAGGAATACTTACCCAAAGAGTTATGGAGGAAGAGAAGCTAGAAAATCGCCTATGGAGTGCGTAAGGGAGGAGCTCGTGTGAAGAAATGGCTAAATCCCGAGTTCTGTTTCTGTTTTTAAGCTTTTTAAAAAATCACTGGGAAAAATTGCCCTATGCGATCGCGGGAAAAGGGATGCGATCGCATGGGGTATTGTAGGTTGGTCACTGCGATCGCATACCTGAGGATGCGACCGCATAGAAAAAATGGGAGGGGGCTAGCTTCTGTGCATTGCGATCGCAGAAAGGGGAACACGATCGCATAGAATGGGTTTACAATGGTACGCGATCGCATGGGCTATAACGTGACCGCATAGAACAAAATGGGTCGGCTCCAAAAAGACTCTATGTGATCGCATAGTGGAAAATGACTGTGTAAAAATTGCAGCAATTCTGCCAACTTCCTAAGGCTAAAAACATTCCAAACCACCTTCAAATCACACCCGAACCCTCTGGGCTCCCAACCAAACACACACACTAACTCAATATCATCCTACGAACTTAGTCGAGCGATCAAATCGCCAAAATAACATCAAAATCGAAGAATCAGACCCCAAAACTCATGATTTTCATTTCCAAGTTCATCAACCTCTAACTTTAGATATTTAGGTCCGAAACATGCCAAACAACCTCCGATTTTGACCAAATTTCACAGAAAGCGCTTAACGCATATTTAAGACCTGTGCCAGGCGTCAGAACCAAAATACATGCCCGATACCTATATTTTCTAACTCATTTTTATTTCTATTTTTCCTTAATAATTTCATAAAACAATTTAATAGAAAAATTCGTTTACCCGAGTTTTGGACCTCGAATTTCGACTCCGGGCACATGCCCGAGTCCCATATTTTTCTACGGACCTCCCAGGACCGTCACATCGCAGGTCCGGATCCGTTTACCCAAAATGTTGACCAAAGTCAACTATATCAATATTAATATAAAAATTCTTCAAATTTTTTACATAATTCACATATTTATTCATAAAAACTTTCCGGCTTTGCACCCGGACTGTTCACGGAAATCGAAGTAACCACAAGCGAGGTTTCCAAGGCCTCGGAAGTACAGAAAAATGGAGAAATACGGTGATGACCCTTTGGGTCGTCACACAACTACTGCTATGCAAAATTAAACCACTGAGCAATGAAACACTAAAAAAACGTAAAGAAAACACAAAGGTAGAACAAAAATGGAGGAGAAAACAGGGGAGAGTGAAGACGAACGAGGAATACCAAAGAGAAAGAAAGGAATACCTCTATAATCAACGAACAAAGTTGGTAGACCCTTAACAACTCCATATGATTCAAAACAAGTATTAACCATATGTTTTTTTTGACGAAAATAAATGGTTAATACCTATTTCAAACCTTAGCACTCGCAGAAAATTGAAACCTGACGGATTCACTTTCTCTTTATTTTCAAATTCAAGAAAAACCAACTTGGTGACCATTTGGGGAGAAATGGTGGAAGATTGGGGTTAAAGGAAAGGGCGATGGTTGGATGGGTGAAGTTTGGGGTTGAATAGGGTGGCACCGCCATCGGAGAAGCTGTAGCAATGCTAGGGTTTTGATCTTCAAATTGATATTCGAGAATTCCACAAGGATTCTAAGGAAACATGCGCCGGATTCATTATGGGGGGATGAAAAGGATGTTGTAGTGTAAAGTTGGTGTGGATTGGAGGTCCACCACCGCCATTAGCGATTTTCGGTGAGCGGTGAGCGGTGGGCGGTGGGCGGCGGGCGGTGGTGAGGGGAGAGTGCGACTGGGATGATGAACCAGTCTTAGGTTTCTTTAGAATTTTAGGACACTTATATTTAATTGTTGTCGAACTCTAAAGACCGTTGGATGATAAAAAAATGAACGGACGAGATTGATTTAAATTTAAAGATCTCAAAATGACGTAGTATTGGCCTGGTACTACGTCATTTGTGTGGTCTAGGGGACTGGAAGATTGGACCGGGTATAAGGGCGGATTTGGGCCATTTTGGCTAGGTTTTGGGGTTTGGGCTCGAGTTTATGGCCCAAAAATAGTGGCCTGATTGCCCTTTCGTTCATTTCATTTTTCTTTTTTGTTGGTTTTCCTCTCTTTTCTTTCTTTATTTATTTAAATTTTGGATTTTATTAAGTACAAAATTAAAATATAGCCAAAACCTGATTTAATTCTAAAATGAGACTAATTAATTCTCAAAATCAAACAAATCCTAGTTTAAAAAGGAAACTTAAGGAATAATCAAAAATTGAAAGTAAAATAATATAAAGGACTATTTTTAATTATTTTCTCCTATTTCAAATGGTGTTAATTAATCTAAAAATCTAGAATTGGGTTCTAAATGCAAGTATGCTATTTTGTAATTTTTTTATTTCTTTATTTTTATGACAACTAAAAATGCACACACAAGGCAAACAAAATACAAAATCATGCAATTAATTCCCTAAAATTCAAATAATAAAATAAAAAAAATCCTGATTTTAAGAATTCTATAGGAATATTTGAGCGATGAAAAAAACACGTGCTCACAAAGGTTACAACTCAACTAGGACAACAAAAATCAATCTTTTAGGAACTGGTCCATAGTGGCGTTCAACCTTGTTCTTCAAGCTTGAGAGGACGATGAGTTTTCTGTTTTTTGCAAAAGGCTTGAATGAGAAACAGAAACCTTCCATTGATGTCTTTGTATAAGGCTTCATTTGGTACATCTTGATCACATCACTTGAAGTGATGTGAGTGTTTTCTTAGTTAGAGAATGAGTGGGCTATCAGTATATTGTAGTGCGGCAGAAACAGTGCCGTCAGTCACTTCAGTTCCAGCTGTGTCCAAATGACTCTGTACTGCTACATACGAACCACAGGAGCACCAGGTTATTGATTGGTTCCTAGCTTCTGAATTTGCAGCAATTCATCCTTAGCTGGGATCAGTTCAAGTTTGTAGCAATCCAAGTAGGTCAGGTTCCATATCTAGTTCTTATAAATAAGTTTGTTAGATCATCAAAACATAAGGCAAGAGTATTTAAGATCTATCGATTTCCCCCTTTTTGATGATGACAAACTTAAACAGTTATAAGTTCAGAAAGCAGTGTCAAAGAGTTCCCCCTGAGACGATGCCTTAATCGTTCAGTTTTTCAATTTATATAAGAACTAGTTCCCCAAAGTGATTCCCCCTAAGTTCCATATTAGTCTTTTCCCGCTTTTGGCATTAATCAAAAGAGTAAAAGCACAAAGAAGTCCGACCAAGCTAACTCATGCCACATATGTGCATACTAGCATGAAAAAGAATATAACAGAAAGAGAAAGTATTAGACAAAATAAAAGATAATTATATTAATAATAGTTTAATATGCCCCTTCCTTTGAAAAAGGAAGAGGCAGCATTTGGACATGATCACGGGAGAAGTAGTAGTAGTACATCCCAACCACAACAAGAAAAAACAACAAAACATCCACCAATAATCAACAAAGAAACAAAAAGGGAACACATCCAGATAACTAGTCATCGAGGGGAAACTTAGGGGGCACTAGGAGGAAAAGGCTTGGAAGCAGCTGCAAGTGTCTGCAGAACAAGATCTATTCGGGTGTTTCCCGACTTTTGCTCATTGAGCAGTTTAGCTTTCAGGTTCTCAACTTACGCCCTGAGGTTAGCATTTTCTTGGGTCAGACGGATCACCTCATCATTCAACATGGGAACCTCTCGAGCTTACTGGCATTCCAGGATGGCATTTCTGGCCTTCAGTCGACGTATCTCCTCAGTTGCGCTGTTTTGGGCATTGATGAGCTTAGACACAGCTGAAATGCTTCCTATACCCCCATACTTTTCACTACACTCTTCCAAGGTGGTCTTTGAGAATGTCTGCTTACAGGTCCCTGATTTACCTGTTTCCAATGGAACCTCAAAGTATTTTAACACTTGCGTGAGCAAGAATCCTTAGGGGGAAGCCCGTGATTTCCATCCTTGAAATCAGCCACTTTTTGCATATGCTCAATCATTATGGCAGGCAGACTCACTTGGTTGAAACCGTCCAATTGCTCCATTAAGAATAAATTAGATTTGGAAGTGATAGATTGCCTTTCTGCTCGAGGCAACAGGACTTTGTTCACCAGTTCAAACAACAACTAGTAGATAGGAAGCAGTGCTTTCTTATGGACCTGATCCCCCTTCTGATTAGAATTATCTTTCATGACTGCACTTCAGAAGTTGTATTGGGAAACATCTCATACACTAGACACCCCAACAGTAGGAACCTCCAGAATTTCCCCTAGCAATTTCATGTCAAAGACAATATCCACCCTATTGACTAAGGCACACACATGGTCAGTATCCATTGGAACGAAACTGGCGAAGAAACTTTTGACCTCCTCCTCATACATGTTGATACCCAATTTTTCCCTATGTATTTTTTATATACTCAAAATACTTTCAAAATAGCACGTATATGCATATGCAAGCATCCTCAAAGGTTTTGGTATTTTTTCCAAATTTTTAAAGATTTTTAAAACCAATTTATGACCTATTTTGCACTATAAAATCCAATAATTATTCCCAAAACTTATCATTTTGGTAAATAATTTATTTTATTCTCACATTTACGCAAAAATATAATTTACATGATTTTTATATAATTTTACAAATCCATTTGGTATTTTTAAACTAAAATTGCATGAAACTGCAATTTTAGCCTATTTCTCGATTTAATGGCATTTTCAATCACAAAATCATTCCCAATATTTTTAAATTAATACTTACATATTGTTTATTAAATCATTATTTTTAATTTGATTTTTTTTTAAACATCATTTACTATTTTCATAAATTTAAAATGGGGAAAATTGGCTATTTAAATTGTAGCCTCTTTACTTTCAATTATAGCCCAAATTAAACCCAAATCCCAGCCCAATTTACCCCCTAATTAAACGACCCAATCCCATAAATTATCCGACCCAGACTCAATCAAATAAACCCACCTTGTCGGCCATTTAATCTAGGCCGTTGATCACTTTGATCAACGGCCATGATCCTCCCTTTCCTTTTTAATTCACCAGCCCACCCCTAACCCTAATCATTCTAATCAGACAGCCGCCCTTGTATCCCCCTCGTCTCTCAAAATTCTCTCAACTACCCTCCGAAACCCTAGCCCCCTTCACCGGTCTCCGACCTTATTTCACCGGAAACTATGGCTTCTCAGACCCTGAGCAGCCTGTACCTACCCCCACATACCTCTATGCTCTTTTTGCTCAAGGTTTCAGAGTCCGACCTTGAAGACCCCGGCTCAGAATCTTTCCGATTCAAGTTCGATGGCCCTTTTCGGCTCATCTCCGGCGAGTCCTAGCCCTGTGAGTCCATCTCCGACTCAAGACCAGCCCATTCCAGGCCTTTCTCATTTTCTAGGGTTTTCTCTGAAATCCTAAGCCCTCGAGGTTTTCTTTGTTTCTCTCTAAGATCTACTTCAGATCCGTTCTATTTTCTAAGGTTTTAAAGTATTTTCCACATCTTTTCAATTTTTTAATTTCAGAACTATTCAGCTTCTTAAAACTTAGGGTTTCCGTGATTTTTTACTTGCTCTACTGCTATCTCTTATATTTTACTTTCCTAAGTGTTTTCACTATGATTTCTATGAATTTTTTCTTTATTGTAATTCCTCCTAGGGTTCCCAAGTAATTTCTTTACTATATTTTTTTTCTTTACTTAGATTTCCATGAATATTTGTGTTCTTTGGACTCCCTGAGTTTGTTCTCGCCTGATTTTCTATGCTTTCATCTTTACTTTTGACTTGTGGAAGAAACCCTAGATTTTGGGGTTTTCAAACCTGCTTGTGTACGAGGATTTTGTTTGTTGCCTATTTGTTTCAAAACCCTAAATCTTCTAAACTCGTCTCATATTCCTGATTCTTGCTAAGCCTTGCAAGACGTTTTGATTTCATCCATGACTATTTTCTTCTACTTTTGATTGCATGACCACTCTGTTAATTTTAGCCTCGCATGTTTAAGTTTACACTCTCTTTATAGTCAAACCTTTTACTCTCTAAACAACCCTAATTTTTGGGATTGATTTCAGACCACCATTATGTGAGCTTATTTGATTCTTTCCTCGTCTAATTTGGACCAATTTTCTGACTTAATTCATTATTAAGTTCGAATCTTTAATTCCTTAATTTACTATGTGATTGATTGATTTTACCCTTACCTTATTTATCTAACCGTGTATTTTTAAAAGCTTCTCCTATGTATTTACCCTTTACTACACAATGTGTTCTTGATTTTCTTACCTTAAAAACAACTCTGCCCTCTCCTATTCAAATTTGACTTCCTTAATTAAAGGAGTTCCCTTCCCCTGATTGATTATGATTGATACTGAATTATCTCTTGCCTTGCTTACCTGCCTGTTTTCAACTATAAATACTTCACCTCTTTTCTTTAGAAGCAGGAGGACGAACAATTGAGTTCAAAAACACACACACACTCAAAGCCCTCTCTTCTTTACTATTACTTGTGCTATTGTTCTGACTAGCCGGCTGAAAGCCAAGGCTAGACTTTGGAATCTCTTTTGCTTTCCTCAAGTGTTTGCTGAAGGGTTTCTAGCTGTTTTACTGCTCTATTTATTCTGTTATTTGGAACTTGCAACTGGTAGGTTTCTATAATTTAAATACTGTTTCCCAAAACTATGTGTTTACTTCTCCCTTCTACATAACTTCTCACTACATGTTTTCTTGCATTGTGGGACTATTCATTAGTCTGTTAAGCCTTTCTTCATGCTTCTGCATCTTTAAAGTGCTATTATGTTCTTCTTATGTGAATGCTTTCATGTGATCCCATTCCCTTAACCCCCTTTATGTGTTGAGCCTTGACTACGGTTTGGTGGTTCCCTAATCACCACCCAGACCCCTGTATGACTTCTAAAAGTCTGCTCTTTTATTTGCTTGAATCAAGTAAAGGGTCAGGGGTGTGCCAGTCTTACCCATGGCTGGGTATGACCATCCTTTGCTTTGATTTCCTCTAATCCCCTCACTCTACACTCATTCTTAGTTCTTTAAGTTCTGCCCCCCCATGGTACGCCATGCTTAGAGGACCCTAGAGTTCCCTCTGAACTTAGATGCTAAGGGCTAGTAATTCCACACATTGCACTGCACTGTTACCACATTAAATCATTAGGGTGCAAGCATTGCCTGGGCTTCTTGAAAACCCTTGGAACTTTGAAACACTCCAAGAGAAGGCCCTGGAATCTGGATTTCGGATCTGGTGAAACACATGTTATTGGGTATTAAGATTGAATTAGGCTGCTCGGATCTAGCTGTAGGTTGTAATGTATTTTGTTTACTTTCTTTTGGTTCTGTAACGATCTTGTAAAAGAATTTGGGGAATATTAGTGAATGGGTGTGGGAGAGGTTTATATTACTTGCATAAGTCAATAGGTAGAAATCATGCCTATAGGACTTTAATATTGCAAATCATTTAGAAACCATGCCTATAGGACTTTAATATTGCAAATCATTTAGAAACCATGCCTATAGGACTTTACATTGCAAATCATTTAGAAATCATGCCTATAGGACTTTAACATTGCAAAACATTTAGAAATCATACCTATATGACTTTAATATTGCCTACCATTTAGAAATCATTTCTATGGGACTTTGCATTGTAAGCACGATAGACATCATGCCTATAGGAGACACATAAAACGCTAAGCAAACTGTAGGGCAACCGAATATTCACCCCCTCGTTAGTTCAATGACAGTAATGAGTCTTAAGAAAATCAAGATATAGATATCATGCCTATAGGAGTTCAAACTCGCCTAATATGAGTGATAATTTGTCAGTTAGCCTCAAACGCTTTGTCCAAACCTGCTTGCTTTGGAAACCTGTCCAAGTCCGTCTCTTTCAATATTTCTATAGATCTGAGGTGTCCTTTAAATTCCAAATTTACATCTTTATTCTGAAACCAACCCCTTAGTTTTCTGTCTATATTTTTACTTCAATGCTTTTCGAAAAATGCCTCTTTACAACTTTACTATACTTTTACTTAAATAATTCGGCTAATTCGCAAGCCATCTCTGAACTTCTGCAGTCTTCAACTTTTCTATTTCAAAAACTCTTCTGTACAGGCTCTTGTCTAAAATTAGTGTTTTTCTGAATCACTTGTTTAAAAAATACCTTAAGTTCTGACAACTGGATCCGGGTTGCCTAACGCGGACTTGTTATCCAACTCTATGTGTTAACTAATCTGTCCACCGTTAATTTTTAAAGACCAAATCAGTACTTATGAGTCATGCTAAACTATTTGCTGTTGTGATTTACGGGGTTTGTATGAGCCTTTGAGTTTTTGATTTGTACCCTAATTATTTGCTATTTGTTTTGATTGACGCCTTAGTATTTTGTCCTTTTAAACTCCATATATGCCTCCATCCCCTTCTTCCCTTTAGGATTAGGAGTCCAAATACCCCGGTACTGATAGGTTGGGATGGGTACTAGCATGCAATAAGTAAATGAGACTAACCGCGCTTGAATACCTTAACGGGGTGAGAAGGGTAGAATATGGAGATGATGACGGTGAGCTAATATCACAGGCGACCCCTCTTTTGAGGAATATGTGCGGGGTATTGCACCGAATGATCCATATTATAGTTAAAACTAGGACCCTTTTTCTTTACTTTTCCGTTATTTAAATTAATATTTTCTTCAAAACTAAGTTCTCCTTTCACTTGTGCCTTTCTTCTTTCAAAATTATCAACTTGCTTATGTTTCTTATGTGCAAACTTTGCTTGTCTACTCCTACTCTTCTTAAAGTCACAACTAAGCAAGGCCGGGAAC